>WURS02452140.1:0-14129 GCA_011762765.2 Rhinocypha anisoptera
GCCAGCTGGAATGCCGGCGAAACTGTTGTCAAAAATAGTTGACGAACGCGGTGCAGACCCGAGAACCATGCAGAGACCCAAATGGAGGAAGGACGTGTTAAGCACGAGGTTAATCGTCGTGGCGTGAGGGGCCCGCAGTGGTGGCAGTATTCTTTTGCACTTAGGGTGCGTCGACGGCTGTGGTCATTTAGGAAATCAGGGAAAACGAACTCGATCGGGCGAGCATAACGCCCATTCCCCAGGCGGGACTCGAACCCGTGACCTTTTCGATAGCCGGCCAGTGAGCTACCTAACTCAGGGGTACGTCCGGTGGGTCTAACCACTCCTGGGAGCCCTTCTCTCTCCAGGGATTCCTCGACGTCCGAAACCGGATTGGGTTTTTATTTCAACAGCAGTTTCGTGGCATGGCCGATCCTCAATCGGCGCAAGTCCCAATTCTCTCAACATTACGTATGACCAACTGAGTATTAGACTGTCAGAAGCCTTTTTGTTTGCTAGATAGGGAGTTGTTCGGGCATTTATCATGCCCATCGATGTAGTAATCCCACGACAAGTAGCTCGAATTTAGATTGAAAACTGTAAATCCGTTCGGTTAGATTTCATATTTATGTAACCCATATTTAGGCACCCAAGGTTTATCGGTCACCTCAGAGCATCTGTACCGTTGTTTTTCAGAAATAAATCATCTACAACTTTACTATTCATCCTTTCACTTTGACCAACTTTCTCATTTTGGGATAGAGATTTCGCCCTACTCCTTTAAATAGGATAGTATATCTTATTGTAATTAACCACGAAAAACTTAATGGAGTCTTTCTATCACATACGGCATTCGCACATTTTTTACAAGAATTATATACTTTGTGCCAAAATGAAAAAATTGATAGGTTTCATAATCCACTGGACTACTGCTGAAAAATAGTAATTGTCACTTTGGTTAACAAAGTTTAAATTCAAAGTAACCACGTTTGATGTAGTTTATCTAGTTTAAAAATATTTTTAGAGGCTCCAAAAAGACTCTATCAACACCAAGTTTGTTTATGGTCGCCTCTAGTCAAAAGCACAATTTATAGTACACTTCAGCCGGTTCCGGCTCTTTTTCCTAGTAAACTTCTTGATAAAAGTAAAATTAATGAGGGTGGAAGGAGTCATATCTTATATTATTTACACGTGGAAATGATATATATATATGGTGCTCCAAGTAATAATGTAACTAATTAATTTCCAACTCCCCCAATTATGATGGGTATAACTATAAAGAAAATTATAAGAAATGCGTTTATGTATCAATTACATGTGTCCTACTGTCTTTGTGCCAAATAAAATGCCCACTTCCCTCCAAATAAGTTTATTAAAATCGTTATCTTATTTGCCATAACTTAACCAACTACAAGTTGCAATTGATCATGCGACATTTGAATGACTGATATTTGTAATCTTTTGCGACGCGTGATTTACTTTGTGGAATAGAAACATTTTTGGCGAATCTTTTTGTGGTAATTTTTATTTTTCGGGATTTTGTATTACGGTTTCACCCAGGTAAATTAATGCCCCGCATTGAAAGAGCCAAGTGCCCCGCCCGTCTTCACCTATTACAATCGAATGAAAGACCATATCGATGTTCCATTCACTATTCCCAATTCGCGATCCAGATTACGTGAACTTTACCACAAAGAAACAGTAACGATGCAAATCCGGCACTGATGTGTTCATTTCCGCCGGAATTGGATTCCCACGAATGCAAAATGCCGCATGACAAAAGGCTCTAGCCCCCACAAGTGCCTTTATAAGTACTCACTCTCTCCTCCTCCTCCTCGCTCCTCCCCCCTGCGGTGGGACGCCAGCCGCTCATCCCCCCTTCTCCTCCTCCCCGCTAGCCACCCGTGCCTGATAAGTGCGAAGGCAGGTGCTCTCGAGGGGCCTCCGGACCGGCAGACATTACCGCCTACGTGTTTCGCAAGCTCACCAACCTGCTTAATTTCCATTTTAGTTTATGGGCAGGCGAGCTGCGTATGACTGCTCCGCAAGGGCTGTGGCCGTGAGGAGCAGATTCCACCACCGGTCACTCTCAGAGTCGGGGCTTTCCGCCCATCTTCCACGCGAACCGCCACGCCTCCTTTTTGACGGTTTCTACTGCCCGATGCTCATCCCCTTCGTTTCCACAAACCCCCCCAACCAACATTAAGATGGTCACCCCGTAACTATGGACTTTCAATCTTTCAGGTTGCTCCCTGACATCTAGCTGTTTCCTACCGGAGCCCACTCCACCAGGAGAGTTTCTCAAAATTGCTACTTGTCCCCACATCCTTTTTTTTCCCAACAAATTGAAATAAAACAATATTTCTCCTTCGTTAGATGGTGAGAGATCTTTCGTATTCCTCTTTCCATTTTTCAATGGACACTTGGGTTAGCCTGGTGAGTGGCGCACACGCCGGCAAACAAAAAAGGTCCCGGGTTCGAGTCCCTCCGAGGGACGGGAGTAGTTGTGTTTGGTCTTAACGGGTATTTTTCTATAACCCGTGAGGTGCTAAATGCACCCGGAGTTAACCCGTCGGTGCACCTTCTTAAACAAGAATACCACGACTATTACTCTTCATTGAAATACCTTGGTACCCCTATGCATAGAGAGTTCGTGTAATGAACGGGTGGGCAAAATATCGGTAACCCCTCAGGACGCCTTCAGGTCATCCAATGAATTTATGGGTGCGTCTGGGTAACCGTATGCGACTCAGAGAAAGAATTTTCTTTCCTCCCAGTTCGTAAATTTCACACGTCGGTGTGCTAATTGTCAAACAGATCGGTTCCCTGGTTGAAAACTGTAGTTCATTTTCTATGCAGAAATGACATTGACGTTGTTTTGTAATGTGGAATGTTGCTCATTCAATTATGTCACATATTTGGGAGATGAAACTCTGTTTTTTGACTGTTTCTTGTCTCAGAACTTCATTCAAAGATTGCAGGCTGACCATCGGTGTACGAAATCACATTTAGGGTAACAGATCATCTTCGGCTCTACTATGTAGAACTTCTTCATGATGCAGAGGATAAAAAGACTGAATTTCTACAAATAACATTTTATTTGTGGTTTTACATTTAATGGCTGATTCCCCGGGATTTTTAACAAAAAATCAAGTGATATCTTAGGACCAATTTTATGAAATACGTATCTCCGTTTGACTTTCAACTTACGTATTTTAGGGTTGTCGTGTGCAGCGGGTTATTCGCACTCCGATTCCCTTCCGATTTCTCTCTTTTTTATCGCAGGATCGCTTGGACCTATGTTATAAGAAGTTCTATACAAAATCCCAAGTCCCTTCCTCATTTTTACCTCTTTCCCATGTGAATAGAGAGGGTTTGTCTTCCTCGGAAACCCTATCCATTCACTTTGACTTCCTGGTATCCCTGGTATTGTTTCGGCACTTAATCTTCTCTAGAAATTCATTCAGTCTTCATATGGGATACATTCCCAGAAAGCTTCTTACGAATGCTTTTTCGAGAGCGCCTGTAGAGTACATCTGTTCGCAATTGTGGTCATCTTACGCCGTTCTCTGTTCTTGAAAGTATCCTTCACAAAAAAAAACGCTTGAGAAATTTCGACCACCAGTTAGGGGAAACATTTATGGCTTCAATGGCTGAATTTCGTCTCGATGCGAATGAAGGTCTTTCTTTAGCGGGTGAATTCATAAATGTTCCATATATTAGACTTATTCCACTGAAATAACGGAAGCTTATGAATTAATCTTCATATTTCTTACCTACCGCAGCTAGATTCCTAACCATTCTCTGTGCCTGTTTTTCTTTTCTTATTTAATATTTTTCTGAGATGTTGCATATGCTTAGTCACGTCTTGTGTTAGCATACTTAGTCATTTCGTTGCTTTGAGATTTTCCTGGCACGATGGAATTTTCTTTCACCCGTTAGCTCCGCTTTGATGTTATTGTTTTCCATATCCTAATGCCCCTATTTCCCAAGAAATGTGGCGCACATTTCTGGAACAATTTTTAAGGCGTATTTCATGTGTAAAATCTCATTTCCTACCAAATCGTCTTATGCTTTCTGCTTTCATGTTCCTGTGAGCACTGTTTTGTTGAACCTTGTTGTGTTTTGATTTTCCCGCAACCAAGTACTATTTTGCTACATTTCCATGGTTCCGTGGCTTTTTTTTACCAATTATTCCTTCTAATTTGAATTTTCTATGTGCCCCACTCTCTGATTCTAGCTACGTGTTTATTCGTAGGAAATTCATTTGGAGTACCTATGTTTGCATTTAATGAGAAATTGAATTTATTTTCGCCCTTTTGGTAGGATTACATGTTCATAATATTGGAATTGCATAAGTAAACCAGGCTACTATTCCAATTTTGAGAGAAATATGTAATGGGAGAATTTTAATGTTTACAGATTTCTAGAAGATTCGTTTGAGGAAACGAAATTCTAGACGTAGAAGATTGGGAAATAATTTCACAGCAATTCCACATAAATACACTTTATTTATGTGGAATTGCTGTGAAATTATTTCCCAATATTCTACGATGGAAAAATTCCACCAAGTTAAGGCTGAAACCATTTCATACATAAACAAATAAAAAAACTGTGAAATATACAAGCAGTTTATCATTTTATCATTAATTGTGAGTAAATCACATTAATTAACACTCGAAACAGTCCAACCTCTGGGTGGACTGATGTGGTTTTAAACATCTCTCATGCTAAAGAAGCATCTCAAAAAAGGAGTTGATAAAAAGCAGGGAATTTGTGAATATAATGTCATGGAGTTAATGTAGGGGAAAATCATCATTTAGATTGTTGTGTTTATGCAGCTCTGAAACTTGGTTCTTGAACAAGCAAGAGGAGCAAAGACGGGATGATTTTAAATTGTGGGTGGGTCAAAGATTGGAGGAAGCAAAATGGAGAGCAAGATTAATATAGAAGTGACGGTCTGGTAGGCAGCATGGTAGATGGGATGCAATCATTGGGAGGAATCTGAAGAAGTGAGGTTAAGTGGATGGAAATTGCTTTCAGAGGTAAAGAGGCGTTGAAGACTCCTGTAGTGGGTAAAATGCTGGGAAAGCTGGGCAGAGGCAGGAAGGAATTGGGGAATTCAGATCAAATGATGGAAGGAAGGAAGCATGTGAAGATGAGATAGGATTTATTATAGTTTGGCATATGTTTTTACTTATGGATTACATCAAACTCAGACCTTAATCCGTAAATTGCCAGGCTTCATCATAGTTCCTCTCAATTTATTTGATGAGCTCACATTTTTTAACCCACCTTCATTGCTATAATGCCTTACCCCTTCC
Organism: Rhinocypha anisoptera; assembly: GCA_011762765.2. Classification (NCBI taxonomy): domain Eukaryota; kingdom Metazoa; phylum Arthropoda; class Insecta; order Odonata; family Chlorocyphidae; genus Rhinocypha; species Rhinocypha anisoptera. Next base: position 5,304 of record WURS02452140.1, read on the forward strand.
TGTTAGATATAATAATTCCAAGTATTTTACTCAGTCTTTACCTGAAATCCTGCATATGCAAGGGTAACTGCATGTCCTTTCACAGAAATGCTTTCCTGGACATCTTTAAGTTTTAATCCTGGACCCCACGTTTATTACTTTGAAGTGGATTGATGTCTCCAGCTGCCTTAAAACTAACACTTTTATTTGCACCAATTAAATTTCAGTTGATTTAGAGTCAATTTGATGTCCTTCTTAATTGTGTTTTAAAATTAAATGCTTCTTAATTGTGTAATATAATTCGACTGTGTTCTTGCGAATTAATCAATCTTTGGCGTGACTTTTATGAAAAAACTCTCTCTTAAACAATTCCATTTTCTTCCATTAATCGTTAATTTTTACCTTTCTTCATGAGAAAGTCCTCTGTGTTTCTCTTTAACATAATTAGTTACACTTGGAGTGCACATAGGTTTTCATATATGTAAATATTTGGCTCTTTATAAATTAAAAAAAGCTAATATTCTACCATTGGCTCAGAATGTGTTATTCATAATTTTCATATAAGAACGTGCTATTAGCATAAATTCCCCTTGGTTGATTACTTAGTCAAAATTTTGTTGCTTACTTTTTCATAATTTTTACAATTAATCTCATGGTTGCCGAAATATTTCGTCCCTAAAAAACAGCAGGTTCGACATTGTGTTGTAGGCAGTTATGAAAGTTTGGCTTAGGGTTCATGAGAATGGATTGGAATTTTCGGGAATATTATTAATGCCAGGGTAAAAGGTTCAGATGGCTTTGGTTTTATATATATTTTATTTTTACAAGTATATATATGATATGAAGTGTTTGCAGCATTTAGAACTTGAAGGATGAATGGGGTTCCTCCTCGTTAGTGGTTTACTGGTAATAACAATTTAAATTATGTTCCTACCAGTGCCCTGAGGTTTGTGTGATGTCCTAACTTGACCTGAAAACAAATTGAATTATAATGACCATAATGATGTTTAATGTACCTTAAATTATTCTGGAACTATAATTATATTATAATTTGGAAACCTGGTGAAGCAGTTATCACCTGAAAACAGAATCACAGGTGGATACCTAAATCTCATCAGAGTCTATATGTACTCAAAACATTAATAGTGATGCATATATTTGCAGATTACAAAAATGATGATTAATTAATAGTAACGTTATCAAGTTTAGAACAGAATTAGAATTTGAATCCATTCTTCATGGGCATTGTTAATGCATGATGCATAAATAATGCATTCATTATATTACTACATATTTTTCCCAATTTTAATTCTCAAAATTATTTATTATATTCTCATGATTTGTAGGATTTTTTCAGGAGTGAAACGATTTTAAACAGGAGAGAAGGAAAGGAAATTACATACAAATTAATTAAAAATGCTTTTGTTACATTTCGGTGTGATAAGAAGACATTTGAGATTCCATTTCTTTCCATTGTTAAATGGTTCCTAATTATCTTTCAGGGAATTTATTCATATGTTGCACCAAATCCGAGATACTGATGTAATTACTAACAGAAAATGGGTAAACATAACGTGAAGGTCATAATTCCTTAAAGTCATTTGTTTATGCGTATAATCATGAGTTGTTAATGAATGAATTTCAAGCGATTTTGCAATGAATCTGGTATTTTTGCGATAAAAGAATGTTTCTTAATTCAGTTTTAAACTTAATGTTTATAACTATCCAACAAAAATGAGTAGAATTGAAAAGGCTGTGCGTTATAAATTCGGAGTTTCAAAGATTATAACCGATTTTGATATATTTTTATGCTGTTTTTAAACGATAAAGTATTTTTAACTGGTGGAAAAGTCCCTTTGTCATTAATATATTTCGATTCCACCAAATCACGACTGAATCTACGCAAATTGTTAATACAGGAAGTCTTCCTTATCAAAATAAGCTTTGAACATTCCCCAAATAGATCTTTCCGTTTTGCGGGCAAAATTATATCATCGCCCAATTACACAAAGACGTCTAACCGTAAAGACAGCAGCGATTTCCATATTCTTTCATGGCACGTCTGTGTTTTGTGTCAAAATCATTGGGATGGCCCACCGCAATAGACACCGACGGAAACGGAGAGAAAAAGTTTTACCACCTCCAATTTCGAGATAATGTTACGTAAAGCGCCGACCGTTGGTCTAATTTCATACTCGCACCGCACAGTAATTTCTCTGCCCCGCGTATCCCTTCACAAATGCATTACACAGTAATTATCCAGAAATCCCACTTGGAAAGAACCAATGAATGTGTCTGAGGGATAAAGTAAAATCTCGAAGATACGGTGGCATTCGCTATTCGAGGCCAGACCTGAAAATGCCATTTCATTTAACTCGTTATTTTTGTCATGCCCAGGATAATTTTGAAATTATTTTTTCAGTCTATTGTGATATTTTCATTGCACCATTGAATTTATCCACGTAATATCAGTACCGTGTCATGTTAATGTGCGATTTTGGTTATGTGTGCGTACATTTATATTTGTGTGGATAATAGTTTATGTCCTTCCTTGACGTGGTCTTCCCTCAAACCTCAAAAGGGGATCCTTTCTTATTCTTTCTTTGAGGCAAGCGCGATAAAAAATTATGCTCACTTTCATTGCGTAAAATATATCACTGTAGTAGTCGTATTTCCTATTCGTACAACCGAAGACACCTCATATGTTTTTTTAAATAGATGGAAGGTAAAAAAAAGTAAAGTACGTACCTAAGGATGAGAAAAGATACTTTCTAATGGTTAGCTGCAGTGATTTGGTAACTTCGAGGGACAGGTTCAAGGTGCAGGGCCATACGTCAATAAAATTTCCCGTGACTCATCTCGGCATTTAGGTAAATGACGGCATGTCACGGACCTAGTGTTGGATCCGATTTCCGAGTTAGGTATGTTTTCCATAACAATTATTTTGTTCTTGTCAACGTTTTATTGCTCGGAGTCGTGGGTCGCCGTCTTACAGATTAGGCAGTGGCTTAATACGTTCGGAGAACATGGGCTCTAATCGGCCATCGTTTAAATAAATGCGCGAAGGCCGAAAGAGGGGACCGTGGATCCAGAAAGCGTCATGTTGCAGCTACGAGGTCTTTCCAGGAAGAAGACGATCTTTTTCGAAGTCGTTTTCATAAATTTATCGGGCAACTTTATCACATCTATTCCTGTTCAAATTAGAGTCGTCCACCTTTTTTTTTTTTTTAATGCGGTGTTCCCAGCGTCCCCTCCTTCGTCGCGGTGCGTTCCGAGTAATTTACGGCAGGTCCCAGAGCGAATTTTGTGTAATCTTTTCCGTCGTCTGGATGCGCGGTGTCATTTCAGGGTATCTTTTTTTTTTCATTTTCTGAAACAGGAGAAAGTTCGCAGGCGCAGGAAGTGTGTGTGTGTGGGTGTGGGGAGTGGGGGTGCGTGCAGCAAGCAGTCTCGTCGATGCTCTGCCAAAATTCTCTCGAATCTCGAGGTGGCGCCGATGCGCCGGAGCGTTAACCCTGTTGCAGCGAACGTGTTTTGTCGAGGCTCCCGGCTCCTCGCACTCCTCGCTGTCTCGCTATAACAACCCCGTGACCCCCAAATAATACCTTATCGATGTTTTGACCTCGCGGGAAGGAGCCTATATTGAACAACACCGTTCCAGACAAAAAATACGATCAATATAGCCCTCGAATTTGGGCGTTTGTCGTGGCTTCTTCCTTCTTGGCAACGATTTCTCCGCCTACCGCAACGAATGTGCTTTCGCTTCGGCGTCAGAACCGCACACCTCGTCTCATAGCACGATCGGGTTAGTTACGATAGGTAGTGTATATATTCTGTAGTTATATTACGTGCATGCTAAAAAAATTTAAATTGATATCGTTTCGGCATTATATTAAAATCTTTTCACCGAATCAGGCGTGATGTGGTGGAAGTGATTCATACTGAGAGTAAAAAAACAGCACTTTTCCACAGGAAAAGTGCTGTTTTTAACTCTCAGTATTAAAATCTTTCTCTTGGCGAATGTCTGCATGTGAGTGTTTTTTGCCTGGTGAATGATTTTGACTATGCGCACGTGGGTATGCTCGCTCGGTGTCAACTCAGTCTCCTGCCACACACCCTTGTGGCGGCTTACAGGGTATTTCATAGATGTAGATGGTCTGTCGCCTGTCACCAATCGTCGTCTCTTGACCGATATGAAACAATTTGGCGGATTGCTACATGCTTTTGCTTCATTCCATCGTTCGGCAAACGTGGTATAAATTTTGCGGAAAGCAGATGCACTTGCCCCTTTTTCATCAGGATCGTTTTCCTAATGGAGAGGCGTCTTATTGGGACTGGACCGTCGGGGAGGAATGCAAGGTGGTGCTCATCTGAAACGAGTTAAAGGAAACGCTACTTCATCGCAGTTAATCGCCAATATGTACGATCTTTAGTAACAGTATTCCCTCAGAAGACATTTTTTAACTTGTAGGACACCGTCGAATTACAGCACGCTAGTGAACTCTTCTTTCATTTCTTCTCGGGAGAAATGTTGAATGCATTGTTGTTCTCAGCCTGGTATTCGTTGGCCTACTTCTCGAGTAGTGGAACATGTTCTTCCGTCAGCAGAGCCAGAAATATGGAAGGGGGCAGACGTCGTTCATATTTCCGCCGATGGATATCAAGTATTATGCGGGGTCTTTCTTTCAGCGGCTTCTATAGCATCGATTGTGGGTAATACAATCATCAGGTGCTATTTTCCGCTCAGGGACTCAATAAGAGTACTTCCCTCCAGTGCCTCCCAACCAGTGAAATCGCCGGCGCCAGCGGTGGGTGGGATATTATAAGGGTTTCGGTCAAAGCGTTTAGGCTCTTTAGGATTGTTGTCTCTATAGTAGAAAGGGTCCATCGTCACCGCCTTTACCGTCTTGGCCCGATGTGATAGTGACAGCATCAAACCTTGACCCTAAAACTCACTGAGAAACATGCGAATCCACTTCCTTCGGGAACCTGCTCAATTGTTTGGGGTCTCAGTCAATTGCAAGTTATGGATAGCATATAACTATTAAGCTTGGGTGTTCGACTTAATTTAATTTGTCAAATTTATTTTTTTTGTCAAAAATGTTCCTGTGGGCCTTACTTTTTCACGAAACGTCTAAAAGGGTCATTCGTCATAAAACGTCATAAAAGCGATTCGAAAGAAAATCACGCGGTATTTGGTCGAGATTATAATAAAATGCAGTTGCATAGTTCGTTATTAGCATTAGTTCTCGCGGAACCGACCACTAAATTATTCACGATAATTTGTGCACTACAACAATCCACAGAGTCTCATATGCATACCATATCAGGTTTAAAGAATGTTTCTTGAAAAGGTTGTGGCCGATTTAATTCTAATTTCTGGCATCATTAATTAGCTCGAAAAACGGTGGCTACATTCGTGGTTTACGGCACACCACTCTTGAATTAAAAAATGTAAAAAAAAATACGCTGCAATTTCACAAATATATTTTATTCTTAAACTCACGACCCGGGTTTCACCACAGCGTGGCGTCATCAGGTGATGATGCAGTGTGTTTTTTGTGAAATTGCAGTTTATTTTTAAAAATTTTTAAATTCAAGATGAAAGAATTTCACAGAGTTAATCCTGAAACTATCGCTGGTACACCACTTGAAAAATACGGTCTACTTGTGTCTAAATTTGCACTGGGTCAATTAAAGGATCGAAATTACGAACCTCTTATTTAAATTAGTTTGGTTGAAGTGTAGCTCAGCATACCAATGAATCGTTTGCCTGGAGTGTTTCGGGTCCACACCCAATCAAGGCTTTCCTATTGCTCATATTTTTTTCCTGCATTCATGTTTCTTTGCAGCTGTGGAAACTACGGTATCTTGGTTTTCCAGTAATTTCAATATTTTTATTGGTTAACCCTCCCTGGTTCCTTCGGATGATGCGACCGAAAAATATGGCTTTTCTTTTTCCGTTGGTGTCCGAGACCTTTTCCACCTGGCTATATAGTTTTTGGATCACACACCTTCTAAATGAACCATCTTATCATCTTCGTCGTCCTGGTATCTTTCCCAGATTTTTTTAGCTTTTTTAATGTCATATTTTTTATTTTTTTATCTCGGATAATTCTGTTAATCGTTGTTAGTAACTTGTAGTTAACTGTAATTAGTTTCTTTCAAAGTGATTAACATTTGCTATATGCATATAAGAATACATGCCTGGTGATGGCTCACCCCCTGTCGCACACCCTTTTCGGTGCCTTGCAGGGTATTACGTGCATGCATGTAGATTCTAACCGCTTGACCAATCCTGTCACACTAGTTTAGGTCACACATTCGATTGCATACAGGGCTTCAGAGTGGACCACTCTCTGGTAATGTCTTAATTTCGGATTTCGACTTATCGATAGACATTATTAATTATTGAAATTAAAACTCTTAAACATTTTCTACTTCCCCAAGCCTCAAAAAATTAAATAGTGACGCCGAAGAACATCGAGGGAGCCGGGGATGATTTTTCTGTCCCGTGGAAAAATGTCTAGGCCAATCCGGTATTTTTATATTTATTTCGTGAGGTATGTGGTATACGGTCAATTTGTGAAGTAAAAGCGGTGTTGCATAGCAGAGTTGATGATAAGCATATTACCAGCACTCGAATGCTCTGTGGAACGCATGTTTTGAGAGCTAATAGCTCATCCGCATGTCATCATTTCGATATTTTTCCCAAATCCTTGTTGTATTGTTCACACCGGAACGTAGTGAAACGTTCTTGCCTCCTTAACTGAGGAATGAATCGTGAATCGTATATGCGGTACAAGAGCGAATCTAATTTCCATTGGTACTTTTGCCATAGCTGCTTAATGGATCCCTATTACTCATGTGTACACAGTGAGGGTTGCATTTAAATTCATAATAGCTTTAAAAAAACAATCCAACCATAATTTATTTTCGTTTCCCCAATGAAATACTCAAGTTCTCATAATATCCTGCGGCTTTTTTTGCTAGCTAAAGTGTATACTGCTTATTCAGAGAGTGTCTTTAATTCATTTCAATTGTCATAATGAGACTTGACACACATTTCTGGAATGAATTTAACTTATATGCGTATTCTGCGTACTTCAGGGGTAATTTGGACCCTGTGCGATTTCAAGTCCTTTTCAAAAGGCTCTAGAAGCAATTGGAAGGAATATTCTCGGGTGTTATGTCGTAACAATGAGAAGCACGCAGTGCCCGTCTTTAAAATACCACGAATAGATTGTAATCACAAAAGTGAGTTCGTGTCGCTTATCACTCGTGACCCTGCTGTTATATATATTTAGCTGGATACCGCAGAGAAATAAAAGAGCATTTCAGCCAAGTGAAATGAATTCCTGGGATAGGTTCAACTTTCTCCAGTGGGGTCACTGCGAAGATATGAAACTGAATAGTTCATGTCTGGCATGTATGTAGCCGTTGTTCACCGAATAGCCTTTTGTCCTCGTACTTCTGCGTTTATCTCGCACTGTTCAAGGCATAATTTAAGGTACCATTTTTGATATTACATCCGTGTACTTACCTCAGAGTTTACTACGTGGAGTACTAAAATTTGTGTGCTAAGATATTCATTATCTGGAAGGTCGTAAGGTGAACGGTGAGCTATGACTAATCGAATTAGTTTGCGATTACTGTACGTGGTAACTGAATAGTAATATTTGTTATAGAGACAATTAAGTTATAAATCTGGTTTAGCCTGTTAAGCGCGCTCGCCGGCTAACCCAAAGGTCTCAAAGAATCCAGAGGTTTGAGTTCTGCCTTGGGCATGAGTGTTGTTTTTTTCCAGTAGGGTTTTTTCTACAATTTGAAGAGGTATGTCCGTAGCTGTAGACGCACCCTATAAAATCCTACTATACCGCTACAGTTGGTAATTGACTTGCCTTGAATTATTAATTGACTTGAATTAATTATATTGCCATAATTGAATTGAATTAGGTAACTATATTGTCATTGGTAGTTAGGGGCACATTTTCCTTTATGGAAAACAGTGATACGTGTCATGAACAAGGCTATTCCGCTCGTTGATCGTTCGTTTTTTCAGGGCCCTTATAATAGTGAAATACACACTCGCTCTCTTTTTCCCTCTTATCGCCATCATTGTTCCTGTAAGCAAATCGTTCAACTGACTCCTGCTCATCGCCTACTCCACCTTCCCTTGACGAAATCCACATACCCCCAGATGCCTTTGTGTTTCAACTACTGTCTTATCTCCTCCAACCAATCCAAATATTTACCCTTTTGTTCTCACGTGAGCCCACTTCACTTTCTCTCTCTCTCTCTCTCTCCATTCTTCTCGAATCCGCTGCCACTTGGGGAAGCTTGAGTGGGCGAGGCGTTGTTGAAAGGAGCTTATGGAAAGTTACTTCGGACGGCCACTCTTGTCTCGCTATCTGTTCTAAATACTTCGATGGGAGATTTCGCGGGGAGTGGTGGAGGGCGAATCACTCGCAGGGTTGACGTGCAGTCCTCATGGACTGGGTGGCAAAGGAAAATTGCTTCAGGTCCCGGGTAAAATTTGCATCCCATGCTAATTTTATGTTTCCAACCACCTAGTTAATTACCGCCGGAATAATTAATGCCCTGCTCGGGAAAAGTACCAATCTCTGGTCTCTCGACCTCAGTAACAGTTGTCGATTCGTTGGTCACTACTCGATGCCCCCACGGGTTGAACCTACCCATTGCCACCGTAACGTCCTCGTCCGCCAACCCGAACGTCGCGGGTTCGAATTCCGACTAGGTGGAATTTTTCAATCTCCACCTAGGGCATGGATGTGTGTGTTTCGTCAATGTTATTAAAATTGTTATAGTGTCCACCATAATTGGCCT
>WURS02452161.1:0-14128 GCA_011762765.2 Rhinocypha anisoptera
AATCAAAGAGTAACAACATCAGGGATGAAAATGGGAAGATACTCATAGAAGAGGAAGACATAGGGAATAGGTGGAAATGGATCCCGGGAGGGAGGTGGGCGGTAGTGGAAAGGACGAAATGGAGAGACAAAACCGGAGCGCGGGGCTGGGAAGGCGGGATTGAAGAAGTACCATGGAACGTCCAGAGGGAGCGATGAAGGGAGACCGGTGCGATGGAGGGCCTGAGAGGAGTCCGTGGGGGAACGGTAAGACATTGAGGTAGCGTTGGGCAATTCCGATTCGATTCACTCGGAAATCGATTATTTTAATACGATTCCCGATTAATTTGAATCGATTATTGTGATCCGATTCGATTCAGTTCCGATTCAGATTCAACTTCGATTCCGATTCAGTTGCGATTCCGATTCAGTTACGATTTCGATTCGAATCGATTTAGAGTATCCGATTTTTTCGAGAGAATCGATTTCTACAATACGATTAGAATTGATTTAGAATATCCGATTTTTTCTAGAGAATCGATTTCTACAATACGATTCGAATCGATTTGGCCGAATCGATTCATTCCTTAAAATCCCCCATCTCTACATTGAGGTGATCTGCAGATGCACCATTCCCGGGGTGTCGGGTGCAAACCACATTCGAGAAAGTCCGTACGAGAAAGTGAAGATTAAAGTGAGCAAACTGCTCAACTAAACTTTATTCCCTCTCCTTGTCCCCCGTCCCTCTCTAACAATCGGCCCGGAAAGATTTATTCACCCATAAGCAGCGAGATACTCGTACACGAGGAGGGTAGTGACGGGAGTCGACAAAAAAAAAGTGTACATCGGAAACGTGATTTTTCATGGGGTTATAATTAGTGCAATAAAAGGATAAAGATTAAACATGAGGCTCCCTGAGGAGTGGGATAAGAAGGGAATGAATAAAAAGGCTGGTCGGTGAGATTGTTATCGCTCGAGCTGTCAAGGGGGAGGTGAGGGCAGGCAATCTACCGAAGCTACGATGTCTATCGAGGATGTGGGTCGACCTTCATATCTATTTTAGGGAGCTCTCATCATTTCCCAGGGATTCATCATGCCTTACTTAAATGAGAACTGCGCTGGAATAAAAAGTCTAGAGGAGAGTTTCTCATTACCCTTGGGCCTTAAAAACATTTTCAGATAATTCAACTAGAGCCTTATTTTATTTTATGGCTAATTGGCAGTCCACCATAGAGAAAAAGGGTACACGCTCCTGTTTATCAAAGTTTACAAAGCGGAACAATTACACATTAATTAATCATCAAAATAATGGCATATTAATAACGGGCTAAAACGAGCTATCATTATTCTTAAAAAAAAATTAAAATGAACCACTCATGAACAAATATAAGATTCATTTTATTTTCCCCTAACACTTCGTAGTGCATTTTTCAATTTTCATAAGGGCATAATTATCCTAAAGGTCACGGGTTCGAATCTTGATCAGGGCTTTAATATAATGTTTTTCTTAAAGTAATTTTCCTGAATGGTTGGTGTCAGCAAAGGCATGAGGCAATAAAATATGTGATAAAACCAATTATCAAAGCGACCCCATTGAAATGGGAAAATTTTAGGACAAAAAAAACTTTCCAATACTAAGACACCTCTTCCAGTTATTGCAATGAATTTCAGCTTTAGAATTGCACCTTGATAAGCCTCTACTTTTCGTAGAAATTTTTCGCATCTCTAAAGTCCAGTGAAGATAGAAAGTAAAGTGCTTAGTTATTCCACATAAAAAATGTTATTCAACGACCCGGGTTTCGATTTATTTAGTCATCATTAGACACTGGTAAAGACTGTTACGGCGAAGCCTGGGTCGTCGAATAAAATTGTTTCGTGTGGAATACATTTAGCTATTTTATTGTATAATGATTTGGTTCCTCCATGTTATGTTAGAATCCATAAATCCACTGAAGGTAATGCTTTCATAATTGCGACAAAAAATTAATGCGACCTATATTCTGCAGCCTGTTAAAAGGGAATTAAAAATAAAAGTAAACGAAGAAATTGAAAAACGAACACTTGAAAAAAATGGCCAACGAATGAATAGCTACTTAACTAAAGAGTATATACGATTGGAAATGCCAAAAGAGCTTGGTTGTTTTACAGTGAATTTCACTTTAATTCTTCGGATAACGTCCACTCTAGGAGTTAATTCCATTTCTCTTTTATTCACTAATCCTTCCGACACCAACGACGAATGGCTCCAAAGTGATATGGACCACACAATAAATACGATTAAGTAAGTTAAAAAAACAACGAGCTGCAAATTACTCAGAAGGCAAATCTTGCTAGCGAGAGTAGTGTGCGTGATGTCACACAAGAATACTGCTTGGAGCAAATGCATTATTTTGGTCACAGGTAAAAGTACTAGTGAGATTATATTGGAAATCCGGCTTAATTTTAAAATAGATTCAACGTTGGGAGTTCGAGTTAGAGAGAAGAAAAAAAAAGAAACGGCAAAAATTTTTACAAAAAATTGCAGAGAAACTATAAATTAGACGATTTCGGTTTATTCTCTTGCATGTATAATTCTTCTATCTAGAGTACGGGGCTATAAGTTGTATTGTTCTGAACATCTTACACAGCACAGTAAATCAGCGGTAAAAGCTGTAGTATCCATCGAAACGTTATAATTATCACCTAGAACCTTCATTGTTTGACAATGGGGACTCGTGGCTATTTCAACGCAGCTGATGTTAAATTAGCACTTATCCCGCTGACGACGGCATGTATTAAGTGTTGGGTCATACAATTACTAAAATCAATTTCGTTGCCTGGGGAGTCGTCACGTAAATGATACTCCGAACAATTAAGTTAACAAAATGCAATTGGTCATATGCAGTGAAGAGAAGCAGGGTACGATAAAGATGTTTATGGTTTTGGGAAAGTACTACTGGCAACTGGGGCTATTTGACACAGCGAGTCCTTTGTCTATGAGCCATCACCATCTCAAAGATCACAAATTACACGACCTTGTAAATGATCACGATGTAGAAATAAAATCAGGGGGATAAACTGTAAAGGCAAAAGGTTTAAAATGTGATTTTTTAACCAGAGAAAACAACAGTTATGATCAGATTAGTTAAAGGCATATGCAGAAAATGTTTATTTTACGTTCTGCTTAAAATTCGCATCAGCAAGTGCTAACAGCCTTCTCGCATGAAAAGCATGTTAAACTAGACACCCAATACATCGAAGATTAGCTGCTTGTTCAGTGGACGATATCTCGCAGTAGTTAAATCATGGCAGTTCGAATAAATTCTATAAGTGGGACTACAGCGGTGTTTTTATTCTCTGTTCGGACACCTGCTTCATGTTTTACCCTCGACGCCTTATTTTTAGCACCACTTTTGTTCCTAAAAGTCTAGGCTGGACTGTAGAACTATTTTAGGATAATTGCATTCGGCATGAGATTGAAATACGGCAAACCCAAGTTTAAATTTATGCAACTCTCCTAGTGTATAATGGCACTAAAAATCAAATCTTAGGACAACCACTTTGTAGTATGCGTCACAGTTATTAGATACATGATAACAACAGAAATAAAAACTTTGCGTTCCACACGTTCGTGTGGCTAATTAACCATTTCTCGAATTGATTAAATACATCCCTACCCGAAAGCCCAGGGGGTGGATTTTCGGCTACTTCTTAGATATGGGGGGGTTCCTGTGTGTACCATGTGTACACATCAAATTCTTGTTTTCTGGTGTAAAGAAACTGAGCGTGGCGCCAAAACGTTAGCTACTTCCAAGGAAGCGTTACGAAAACAAATGCATTTTATGAATAATACCGCTATGAGGATTCCTGTTGCACAGTAGTTCTTAGAATAGCAGTCTGATGCCATGAGTTGAATCTTACACAAACAAAGCTTATGTCTGCCTTATTGATTAAACTAGCCAACGGCAATTTGAACAAAATTCAACTCAAAATATTCACGGACGGATCACGTGGAATACTTACACATGCGCCAGCACAGGTAAGTTGGCCGTAAACGAAGCCGCTGTTTTCGGCGGCTAGTGAACAATAAGACGTCACTCAACACGTAAGGCTTCATTTTTCCGCTTGAGGTGACTTATACGCCACGTGAACTGTGTGACCTTAAGCCAGATATCATCGAGGGTGTCCGGATTGAGAGGTGTACTAAGCCAAGCTTTTTCTCCATCTTCCGAAGTACGAAAAGAAATCTTTCCTCTGTACAAAAAAATTTCCTGGCAATATTTGCTGTCACTAGCTCTTCAATCCGAAGATTGATTGGCTGCAGCCCCTCATCATTCCCTACCTAAAGGCCACCTTACACGGTGCATGATATCATGAGCATGCACGTGAATGGTCTCGTCGGAAACGATATCTCCCAAAATGACGAGATCATGCACGGGAAACATAGAACATGTTCTAATTTTTTCTCATCTCATCATGCATGCATGATCAGCGCTCGTCGGCAATGTTCTTATGTGAAATGTGGAGATACCGCTTCGAAGCAAAAAAAATATTTTTTTACAATAAGTAAACGCATAGTACTGTGACAAGCAGGCAATCAGGAAGCATATTAAAATAGATATGTTATAAAATGCTTTGCGTTCAATTATTTAATCGAACCCTGGGAGATAAATAGTCGGAAATCTAGAAGCGGAAAGTAGTATTTTATTTAAGGGTTGGTATCCCGGTGACATGTAAAACTTCGGAGCAGTTGGTAGCATTGTCATAATGGCAGCTACAGACAGGTAGCGGCATACGATTTTTGATGCCACAGGCATGTGCACCATGTAAGGCATATTTTCATCGCCGGATTCTGTCATGCATAAGATACCGTTCCAACGAGATCATGCAAGTATATGCGCATGGTATGATGCACCGTGTAAGGTGGCCTTAATGCTAACTCCCTTACCCCTAGGTAGTTATCCCTTGCTATGCAAAACATTATAAGCATTTCATCTTTGAGCTCTAGAGAAAAATATTCAGGTGAATTCAAACACCAAAGCTCAAATGAATCCATTCCAATAGCGTGAAAGCATTGATGAAGCAGGCTTACCTGGACGTACTACTGAGTGAAGCATTTGTCAATCGACCACGACATTCGATTCAAATGTCAATGACGCTTAGTCGATTTCATTTTTCCACCCCCAATAATTTAACAGTTTCCTCTGCCATGTCTGGGAAAACGTCACACTTCAGTAGAGAGTTAATTAATTTGTTGAGATTAACGGGATTAATTTCCTTTAATGAAATCTTAACTGCTGGATGAGATGCTCCGCATTTCTCCGATGCCGTTGAAATAATTCTCCTTGTCAGCTCCCTTCCAATTTATCTCGCTTTCTAGTTAGCGATTTGCTTTAACGTTGGTAGGCATAATTGTAATATGATAAGTATCACACAGAGCAGCAGTAAAAGGTTGGCACGTACGCTGACAAAGTAAAAGGCACAAATCCCCGTTCTGTGCACAATTAGATGGCTATGTTGTTTATAGTCGATAAAAAAAGTCAATGCAAAGTCGTTAGAACGTACCTTAGTTTCATACTGTACATTTATTAAAATAATTTTCATACATGTGGTTTTCAGTGCTCAGCTTATGAATGACGCAACAATACGCAGAAGAAAATTTTTGAAAAATGTATGGCGGTAGCCTTTTAAAAACTAACGGTGGTAGGAACGATCTCATAAAAAGAAAATGAACATACAAGTGAAGCGCGCATAGAAGCTGTTGCTCGTAATGGTAATGGCGAGCAGCCTTTTGGATGCAAGGGTTATGAAAACCAAAGAACCCAGGACTCCCAATACTACTAGGGTTTGGAAAAGTCTGGAAGGAAGGAGAAATATCAACCTTGAGGATAAACTCAGCTGTCGACGCATCACTCGAATAGCACTATCCACTTAAACTAATCAAAGGGCACCCCCCTCTCTCTAAAGTAATTCACCAGTCCCATTCGCCACGCAGTTCCAGAAATTCGCACGCCATCAATCTTCTTTAAAACCGCCCGCACCTTCTCCCCTCGCCTCATCCAAGCACCACACACACCTCCACCCGCGGGAAAATTATTTCAGCAGCTTTAAATATTTGACGCACGAGCGAGGGCACGGCCGTGACTCTCTCACCACTAATCGAGCACGTCACGCGCGGAAAAAAAAACGATTTCGTTAACGCTGCACCGGAAAGCGATGCATGTTCGGGAGACGTTCTCGTCTGGGGGGAGGGAAGCCTGGGGCGGAAGGACATGCCTTCCGCATTCACATGACTCGGAGGGGGAGGAGGACTCGACGCTCTCTCGCATTCGCGAGACTCGAAGATTATGAAAAACGCAGCCGGCAGTTGTACCCACTCCTTAACGCCCCCCTCTCCCCAGACCTCTCCCTGCGTTGCGAAGAGGAGAGATAAATCAACGGCGGGGGAATGAAACGGGGCAGACAGAGTGGGGTGGAAAAGAAAGCAATAAAGGAGGTCGCATTTCTCAAAGTGCGTTCGGTGTCACATTCGGTTCCGGGAGAAGAAATTTGCGTCGAGCGGGATGAGGTGAGGGCGAAGAAGGTTGGGCGGGAGGAGGATCATCACCGAGGAAGGCGATGGGAGGGAAACTAATCGGGGAAGCATGTGAAATGACGCACGTCACATCGCGGTTCGCGGCACAAGTTTCGTACCACGCAGACGAAGCACGGCGGCGAACGATACATCATCGCCGAAGCCATTCTACCATCAAGCCAATTACTTAACTGACATTGATTACAAATACTCCCCGTCCTTTCTCAGTCGAAACCGGCGTTGCAGAGGACCATGGCGAAATAAACCTTCACCGCAGGCATCACGGAATTTGGAGATGACATGAAAGTCACCGCTATAGAGTTTGTTCAACAGAAGTTGATCGGTGGAGTCTCTCGTAACTTAATTCTCTCCTTCATTAACCTCCTCAGGCACAAGAAAATATTAATTCACCTTACGCGCAATTAATTATTTTGACAATACTGTCGTTAATAAGCGGCAAAGTAACAAATGTTATCACAAGAAGTAAAAAACGCTGCGATCTAATTTACATCTAATGTGTGGAAATGCAGTTTTTTCTACTGGTACTTCAAGATGAAAGAATTCTGCCTAGTTATCATCTCACCTAGTAGTAACCCATTGTAACGTCTGGCCTATTGTTGTGATGATGTGTGCTAGCCATTTGTTTCATTGTTGTTAATGTGGAGTAGAATTTTGGATGGTTGATTGTTGGAAAGATTTTTTTGTTGTTTGTGTAAGAACAAGAGCGGGGATTGTTGTGTAGAAATAGCGGGGACTGTTGAGTGCCAAGTGGGGGGAGTGTGAAGTGAGAAACGAGAGAATAAAGACGAAAATTTGGAAGCGCGCGGCGTTTTATTGATTTACTCCAGAGGAGGAGAATGGTACAAATAATTCTGACGTTACAATGTATATTATTGAATCACAACAACGGTTGATTGAAAACTTATGTTTCATGCGAGGGAGATACAATGTATATTTTTATTAATTTCTATGTCACAAGGTTGTGATAATTACTAGGATCACCCTCTCGAGAAGGAGTCCAAAAGAACAAAACCAGAAATGACAACATTATGTATAATACGAAATGAATGAAATATTGTAATGCACATGGCATTATACACATGGAATGACTAATTACGTTTCACTTAATTAATTACTGAGTATCAACGCCATTTTGGCCATATTCCCGCACAATACTATCATCGTCTTTATTAATAAAGTGAAAAACGACATAACATAACAAAAAATATTAAACGTCGTTAAATCATTTATACGAATGTATTCCGAAGGACAAGGGAAGACCACGCAGTGCTACGTAACGCTCTCTTTGCTCTGGTATTGTTAACATTTGGTGAGATATTGTAATAGAACATTTACAATATTGGAGTGAATACTTTCGCGGGGTCCGTTTGACGAAATTGGCTTTTTCACGGTTTTAACAGCATATCTTCATATCGAAATACGACAGCCTCTCCGTCATTCCAGTCGGCTTCTTCAGGTCAAAAGGTTTTTCCATCAATGTAACGCCAACCAATCAGAGAGTTCCCGACTGAGATAAATAACGATCCTCCATAACTGCACTAAATCCAATTCCACCCGAAGAAGCCGACTGGAATTCCTGCGAAATTGTTATCTTTCAATACGAAGAAAAACCAATATCATCAAAAGGTTTACAATATTTTCTCTTGTATCCTGAATCTTACTGGGGCGAAAAAGGAATTCGTGGGTCTAAGACAAAAACATTGGAAAACCATAAGTTATTACGATTCATTTCAAGGAGAAACAGAGCGACGCGTCGACACAACTCTCAGGGTTGTATGCTTAAAAACACACGAAAATGGGATTCCATGGTAAAAAATTGTTTCAAAAGAAATCATGCAGTGGAATAGGGGTAAGGTTGACTACTTGAAAAGGAAGTGGCCACCATGAGAAACGAAAATATTTCCACACATCAGCTTTTGACTCTTCTACAGAGTCTGCGAAATGCATAGGGATTCGAAATAGCAGAAATAGCTTCGACCCAATACATCCCTTAAGTGAGTTTCATGCACTTCCATTCTTCTAGTATTTCCCATATCCTTTTTCCATTACGAAATGAACTTTTCTTAAACTTTCATTCTCCGAAAATAATAAAAACTCATTTATTTGAAAAATTCTGAAAAGAGTTCTACAATAAAAGGCTAGAGTGATAACTTTTTTTGGTCTTAAGCAAGTTCAGCATTAGTGTTACTGAAAATGATTGGATATATTGAGTAATATTAAAAACTCATTCCTAAAAATAACACCTAATTTATTCTGCGACATTCATAATAAAAAATTCAGTCATATTTGGTGCAGGCACTATATTTCAGTTCAATGAAACACAAGTCAGGCAACAGCTGTTTCAGGGAAAGGATGCGAAATGAGTCAAATTATAATATTAACAATGAATTTGAAAAATAATTTTATGAATAAAGTGCTTCCTATTATTCTTTGTATATAGTAATTTTTCTTCGTAAATAAAAAATAATACAAAAACTGGCTAATAGATTAACATAAAGTCACAACACAAAGAGGATTCTTCAAAGTACTTCCCCAATAAACTGTGGAAATAACAGTAGTACCATTGACTTAAGAATGCTAATCAAAATGAATATACTGCTCAGATTAATTGTTATGTAGAATTAAAGAATTGAGAATACTACACTGTACTTCTATTAAGTACACTTATTTAGTATACCTATTTAAACTAAATTATCTATCAAATGATTGTTAGGTGGAAGTTATGATGACAATTAAATTATTTCAATTGAGGTATAATTAGACTGTACGAGAGGTAACCCATTTTTAGTTACACAGTTCAAATATAGAAAGCATATTTTTATTAAAGACTAATAAAGGAAAACCATTTCAAATTGAGCCTCAATAAAACTACAAAAGTCCTGATTTTGAGCACGTCATTAATAGCAAACATAACATTCTCTGCAGGGAGAAGATGGGGATATAAGATTAATCTGCAATAATTTATTCTTGTGTGAGATTCTTCAGGAAAATTATTTTGAATTAAATACAAAACAAAAATCAGATTTGTTAATTGTACTGACCAGTGCACCAGTGTATTTATTTCAATGTTATGCACATTCAACATATTTGTCAACTTCGTGCAATCAATTTCCATTTTAACATTTTTATAGCTTAATTTAATTTGTTGTTTTTCAATATCATTATTGGCGCTAAACCTAACACTCACGAATGAGAACTTTTCTAACAGGCATGCTAATTCCCCTTCCTAAAAGCCGAACCAAGAAAAGTGTCAATATGAATTCCTTCAATGAGACAATAGTTGTGCGGCGTAAGTAATAGGGTACTTTATATGCCGCTGTTTTAATGTTTTGTAAAATAAAAGATGAAACGGCGCAGCTGCCTAAATGCCATCTAGTTTTTTTTCAATGAGAGAACACTCTCAGTCAATCAGATTCGACGTCCTCAACGCGAGGACGATAGAGCACTCACACCCTCCAACCCCCTCCCCAGGGAGCAAGCAAGAAAGTCCCTCGAGGCAACTTGATGAGGCATACGACTCACAAAGGAGGCATGAAGAAGTGGCGGGGGTATTAAAGAGTCGCGGCAAGGAATTAGGTCGCTCCGCGGTAGATTGGAAGGCGGCAGCGGAGCGGAACACTGGCTGGTACTCGAGGGACGGCCCGGAAGTGCCCCTGAGGAGTGACTGCCTGAGCGGGTGGTGGAGGCGGCTACGCCGGAAGCGAAATTGGGGGTAGGGGAGAGGGTTGTGTGTGTGTGTGTGCTGGCCGGGGATAGGGAGGAGACAACCGGCGTTGGGCACGCAGGTGTGGGATTTAGAATTAATCAATCCAGTCTCCCCTCTTGTTTTCGGAGAACTGACGGATGGACCGGGCCGTCTACAATGAAAACTCGACAACCGTTGCTGAAACTCCCAACGACCCCAGTTTGCACCGAAAAATGCACGCGGCCAAGGACGGCGCAAAAGTTGTCCGTACAGTTTACAGATATACACCCACGCGGGAGGCATGGTAAAAATAAAAGCCTAAAAAAAAAATAAATAAATAAATACCAGCCAACGATGAGGCGAAATGGACCAGCGAAAACAGGCAGAAGCTTTGGTAGAAGAGAGCAATAAAAGAAAAAAAGGGGGGTGAGTTCACAACTACTTCAAATTGTGATATTTAGAGATCGAAATTATAACTCTCGCACCAATATTCGTTGAAGTTGCTCATTATTAGATACGTAACGAGCTCACATTCACTAAAACCTGACAAAAAAGTATGAATTGAGTGATTAATAATGTCCATTAGCATCCCCCCAGCTACAGACTAAATCAATACCTTAATTATTTAAAATTAATTATATAAATAATGAGAAGTCATGTAGAAACAGCAATTCCACGAAAACTCCCAAATCACTAAATATTTGTTATGACTACTTTTGACAAAACCGAAATCTATCTCCTGCATCACAGAGCTTAAACGCCTTAAGTTACGGTCAGGTCACGTTTTGCTTTATAGCCAGAAATAAATCGTTTTCCTAAAATATTTACCGACGGAACATATCTTTGCATAAAGAACTTAAATGCCAACGAAAAGATAAATAAGACGTTGTTAGTACCAACATCAACATCTTCTTGATAAATGACAAGGCACAACACCGGTAAGAATTCCAGTATGATAAGTGAAATTATACGTATAATGGCTTTAAAATGTATCGAGGAAACCACCGAGTCCTTTCATTGGCCAAACTAATGAAAACGCTGAATCAGTCGGGAGTCTTCCGTGAGAGCTTTCCCGTGCCTTATCGTTTCAACGGTCTCCCTCGCAGTGCGCTCGAAGGTACGGAAATTAGTTCCCGGCGCTTTTTCCTCATAGGACCTTCTGTAAGCTCGACTCAAGGTCGGCCAAGCAAGAGCTCTTCCTCCACAGAGACCGATCCCTCATTCACTCACTTATTCACTCACCCACCCACCCACGACAACGCTCCTCCTTTAAATCCGTCGCCTCTTTAACACCCACACCTATCAACAAACCCCCACCCGATTCAACGGCACTGCACACGGGAGAAATGGGGTGGACTGCTCATCGTCACCACGGGGGTTTCTTGTTTGAAAGAGTCCTTGGCCACCGTTTCGCCTCCGCTCATGCCAGGAAGCAAATGGAGGATCGAGTGAGGGGATTGGGTGGCCCGCCGCTGGAAATCTCGTCGACGGACATCAATCTGGATAAATACCTCAGCTCGGCATTTCCATATCAAGTGCCTCCGTCGGGAAGAATGAGTGACAGCTCCGTACAAACAACGCGCACGCTTCAGAATCTGAAAGACATACCGCGGCACTGCCGCCACTAGAGAGCATGGAGAAATCCGCCTCACATATTACGAGGAACTTATCACAAGAGAAAGGCGTATTTTTTTTCAAGAATATTCGCTGTACATTAGCTGAATAAATCTCCGCTCGAGTGATAGGAATTTCTTATTATTTCAATCAATCGTGCCGGTTGAAAGTAAAATACGAAGTTCTGAATTGAGAATTTCTTTGACTAAAATATTCACACACTGTGTGCTCATGGATTAATTTACTAACCCAAGTAAGTACTTCGTTTTCCTACTGTGTCACAATGACTTAACGTAAAGGCAAGAAAATAGTTTTGCATGAAATTGAAGAACCACGTTTGGAACTATCCACGGAATTTTGCTGCAAATCCACCTCTAAAACATAAATCTGGTTATTGCGGCGTAGAGTAACTTACGCAGGTAAATCGACATATTTAATGAACAAAAAAGAAGGTTCTATGATGAGGACCGAAGGACACCTGAGGGAATCAACGCATTATAGTTATGTGACTGAAAGATCTTTCAGAACATAAAGAGTATTAAAATGGAAGAAAGGTTTGTTGCCGTCTAGTTATTTGCTTAAAAACTGCACTAATGGCAGCTTAGGAAATAGTCACCGTGTGCTCATGTGGTCATTCTGATTTCGAGTGGAGTGAGCAATCAGCGCTGAGAGCTTTAAAAGAAGTTCACCATAAACTTTAGGGATAAGAAAATAGGACACATTCGAAACCAATCAAACCATGAGAGTATATCTTATAGTAAATTGAAAATTTTTGAGCCGTCACAATAGAATAGCAAATACACAACCAACTAAAAGAAACGAGTCGAGTAATTATATTAAATGAAATAGGTAATAATTTTAATTTGAAAGATAATACATTAAACATGCCAGAATAATAAGTCAGAATAAAACAACATACAAAAAGGAATGAAAAGTTTCAACTAAAAATAACTTTTAGTAATGGATCAATAGTATCCGAATGGGACACGCAAACATCATCCGAGCGCCAAGGTTTACTCATTTCATTTAAATGGTGGCACGCTTCTAATTAATTATTAGTAAAGAGGAAAACTAATTATGATAAATGAGTCATTAATATTTAAAAATAAAATGATTTAAACCGCGAGAAATGTTCACAATAATACAAAAGAGAGGAAGAGAAAATAAAAATTGAACGTGCTGGAATCTGAAAAGATAAAACGAGCCAATATGAAATACAGCCCTTAGCACATGCATCCTATTAAAAAAGTTACAAAGGACGACATGCATTTCAACTTATTGAAATTTTCTCCTTTCGATAGAAGTAAATAAATTACAAGAATGCTGGAGTAGCCAATCTATAGTTTACAACACGGTGGCGTAATGACATTTTAAATGTGTTCCATAAAGATATCTGGTACATTAATTAAGGTTCACCTTTTAAAGGTAAGTTTAAAATGGCTCTAGTGACAAATTTAATGTTATGCGAAGCTTTAATCTTAGCATGAACTATTTGTGCAATTCGGAACCTCATGAAAGAAGACAAGGCATGAGACGCTCAAAAGAATGTAGCTTAAATCATCACGTAGAGAATTCTAGCATCTGGAATTTATGTAGTTTGAAAGTCTTTCCAAGCTGTACTTTGTAGCCTAAACTACCATCAAGATAAATCGTAAGGAGTATTACACAAGGAGTATCTTAGTAAAAATCTGATGGCACATATCATCACAGCGAAACTTTATTTCTCCCATTGCAAGTAATGACACATCTCTCTAACATGATTTTCTCTTTCATCAGCCGAGGAGATTAAAGTCAAATTCTTCCAAGAAATGACATTACTTGCAATGGAAGAATTACCTAGGGGAATTGTACTACATTGATGCCATAAAAGACGTCTTCACGATCGAAATGTTTGATTTATCAATGTTGGTAAAGTTACTTATAATTAAGTGCTCTCGGCTTTATCGGGTGCTGCGTCCGCGTTTGTTGACTTGTGATGGTTGTGATAGTTTCGCTAGCCATCCTGCTAGCGTCTTCAGGTCGAAGTGTTGAGAAGGTAAAATGTTCGCCTTATATAGGGCTGTCTTTCCTGATATAAACTTTACTCCAGCCAACACCCAGCCACCAATCATGGTCCGGAAAAGGAACGTTCAATGGTGAATTTAACATACCTATGCCTCGATGACGCCACTACCTCAGTCTTAGCGAAAGGACTAAACTTTGCAGTGGCTCCCAAAACAGTTCCTGTGGAGAGATTCATCACCGAAGTGGAGTCAGCTGTCCGGAGACTTCCCAAAT
>WURS02452172.1:0-14127 GCA_011762765.2 Rhinocypha anisoptera
TTTTTATTTAAAAATTCAACTATTTTTTAAGAACTATACAAAAATTCAGAATTTTCTGTCAAGGGCTTCATATTTTTAAAAATTGTCAAAAAATGCTTTGGATCAAAAGTGACCCCTAAAACCCAACCGAGTGTTAATATATAGGAGAAAATAACTCATAACACTTAGAATTTTTTTCTCTTGTCTCTTTTACTTAATGCACAAAATCTTACTTGCAGGCACTGTGAGCTGTTACTTGATGTGGCTGTGCACTTACATGGCACAGATGAATCCACTATTTGGGCCAAACATCAACAATGCCACTCTAAGCTTGATGCGTCGAGATTGGTAAACTCTCACTCCTATCATCATGCCACTCATCATCGTCATCATTGCATTAATTTAATAATCAACTGATCAATACATCGATCAATCGATTCAACAATAATTTGATATATTTAAAAACAACATTTTACTGACACAAAAACAAAGACAATTGAAATGTGTAATTGTAAACTTGAAAATTCTGATAGACAGATAAATCAAAAAGTAGTCTGAAAAAGTCAAAATTGTTTTAATTAATTAAATTTTTATTAATTATTGATTTTTTATTTATTTTATTGAATTAAGTAAAACAAATTGAGTTAATTTAAATTATTTTTGTAATTTTTTTCAAAAACAGTCAATTTTTATTAGTTAATTAAGTTAATTACACTTTCAAATTGTTTTTCATTTATTTTCACTGTTTAATTTGCAATCTAGTCTTTGGGAAAAAACATAACACGCAAACATGAAGAACGTTAGAATTATATTAAACTTAAAATATTGAAAAACAATCTCTAATTTTTAAAACGTATTAGTATTAAACGTGCAGCATTATTTTTTTATAGTTTATTGTGAATAAATTTTGGTTTAAAGTTTTTTTGTTTATTTTTTATTTAAAATGTAACTTTTGTGTGTGCATATTTTAAATCAATAAAAATTAAGTTTTGAAAAATTCGTCAATATTTTTAAGGTATTTATACTTTTCTTTTATTTGTTGTACTTTTAATTAATGGTGTGATATGTATTTAAAAATTATTTTTTTTAAATCAGGTTTTTATAAACAATAATTTTAGAAAAACATTTAATGTAGAAGATCAAACTTAAAGATTAAACTAAAATCAAGTGTTTTAATTTTTTACATAAATTTACCTTCGATTGACATATAGATTTATTTATTATTTTTTTATTTTGTCCATATAATAAAATTGTTTTTCATGTCAATCCACAAATTCAAAATGAATAATTACATTGTTTGTATACCAAATATATTGTTTTTGTTGCATTTGGAAAATCTTTTGTATCTTTTTTTCTAAACTTTTCTGGATAATCCTTAAGTTAAAAATGTTAGTTTAAATTCATTTATTCAAATATTTGGTGTAGTTTGAACATCCAAAAAATTATTTTGTTTTTTATTACAAATTTTGTTATTTGAATAGGTATCATCGTTTAGCTTTTTGTAATTTTCAACACAAAGTAATATTTTAATTTAATTAATTCATAAACAAATTTTTTTAAAGGCACAACATTTGAGGCAATGGGTTGGATTTCAACATGAAACGATGATCTGTGAAATTATTAAGATTCAAGTTTTTAAATCTCTTTACATCTATATTTTCGTTTTCAATTTTAATGATTTCCTTTGTTTTGTCAAAATTTTGAAATTGTCTTTCATACTGATCAACAATTCCCGAATGATTGATCTCATCTCGCGTATGCCAAGTGTGATTTTCTGGTTTATTTGGCAAACCTCTCCACCTGCACTTGTACCTTGTAATGCCATTTTTCAAACATTGTTTCTCGAGAATCTTTTTTACATGACAAACATTATCATAGTTGAGTGCTGTTTGTGGATTGGCAAAGTCTTTTGCTTTTTCCCACGTTGCAAACTTCATGTCCCAATTGAGCCATTTGACCAGATAAACTCTGTCGCCATCTTCGGCAATTTTGGTTGATAAAATACGCTCTACAGTGTAGTTTTCATGAATAGTACCTTCCCACTGGTCGATTAGATCACCAGGAAAACGGTTGAAACTCTCCACGGGTTCCAGAGTGTTGTTGCGTTTGGTGAAACCCTTCCATTTGACTTCGTACTTAACCGTACCATCAGGAGAGATATGTTTGGAAACGATGCGATCGATTACATATGCTTTCTTTGTGTCCTCATCAGACGAATCGTCCGTGTGTTCTTCGTGGTTCACTTCTAATGACATCGATACGTAGTTATGCTTTTTACACACGGAATATGAGTTTTTTCGTTTTGACATAATTCTTATTTAGAATAATATCTGTTTAAATTATAATAAAAATATTTAATTAAATTTCCTGTTATATTATTAGAAAATACAAAATTTGGTAGTTTTCTAAATCCTATTCTATACTTTGACAATTTCATGTTTTTCCACTTGGCTTTTTTGCATTGTAACAGTTAAATTACTTCCACTATGCTTAACAAATTCAAATCCAACTTTTACTGTTGCGATTTGAATCTTTAACCGATTATATCCAAATGTTGTTTATAAATCTTCTTATTTTCATTCAATTTAATTCAAATTTTTTCAATTTTAACTCAATTCGATTCGAATTATGATAACTCAAGTTTGACCTATGACCTGACTATTTAAAGTAATTATTTATTCTTGCAAAGATAAAACAACAAAATCTAAACATACTTTTTGAGATTAACATATATCTTTTTAAGTTAGAAAACAATATTATAATTTATGTTAAAATTATAAAACAAAGTTAATTATTTGTCAATTTTTAAAAATTCAAAGTTAACTTTTGTTTAATTTAAAACAAATGTGTGATTATTATATTAATTTTATTTTAATTAAACCTTAATTTTCATGTTTAATTCAAAAAAATTTATTCTAGATCAAGGAAAAATTTTTTGTCGATTTTCCACTTATTCATATCTCGAGCCAAGCTGAACACTTCTTGCTAATTAGTTGATTTGATACTGAGCATGCGCATCAGTTGAGAGGAAAATCAACAAAAGACCTGTTCCTGTTCTACACTCATTCAAGGCTAGTTAAATTGGCACAACGTTCAATCGTAATTTTGCTTTACCCAAGCGCCATCTATTGTTAGTTTTATTAAGTATTTTGCGCATTTACATAGATCATATGAATAATTAAAAAAATATAATTAAAAGTGGTTAAAATAATAAAACAAAAAACAAATAATAGCGACACATTTACTTACAAATTATTGTTTTAAAATATATTTTGGGAAGAAGAAAAAACAAATGCAAGTGAGAGAGGGAGAGAGAGAGAGAGAGAGCGAGTGAAGGTCGGATGAAGGAAAACGCGCAATCGTTGGTCGTAGAGATGGCGTCGTTCTCTGTGTACGCGTCTCTCTCTGTGTCTGTGTGTGCGTCGCACTGACTCCAGCACCAAAATGGCGCTGTTTTTGTGCTAACTGCAAGAAAAATACTCGAGTTGCTTTGCAGTGTATAAACACATTCCAACACACACACTCTCTCTCCCCCCTCTCTCTCACTTACTCACTTTTTCTCTCTTCCTCTCCTTCTCTCCCTCTCACTCTCTCTCTCTCTCTCTCTCTCTCTCTCTCTCTCTCTCTCTGTTTTTATCCTCTTTATTTCTTTTGCTTTCTCCCTCTCTTTATTTCTTAAACTCTCCCACTTATTTTTCAATTTCTCTTCTATCTATCTATCCATCTGTCTATTTATCTTTATTTCTCTCTCTCTCTCATTCTTTCTCAAACTTACATATCTACAGTTTTATTTTGTACAAAACAAACACGTACTCACATACTTTCTCACTTTCTTTGTTTTTATCCTCTTTATTTCTCTTGCTCTCTCACTCTCTTTACTCCCTACACTCTCCCACTTATTGCTAACTTTCTCTTCTATTTATCTATCTATCCATCTGTTTATCCATCTTTATTTTTCTCTTTCTCTTTCTCAAACTTACATATATCCGTCAAAGTTTTATTTTGTACAAAACAAACACACACATACTTTATCTATCTTATTTTCTCTTTCTCTCATTCTTATTTACTCTCACTCTGATATTTCTTTTATTTTTCTTTATTTATATTTCTGTTGTATTTTATTTACTAATTTTTTTATTTCTTTTTCTTAAATCTGGGTTTTAATTTTTTTCTGTATTAGCATGTATTAGCACGCATTGCATTGCATTGCCCACTCGACAACCTTGCTTGAACAAGCCGGTCACAACTAGTTTTTCCTGAATAACATTGACTTGATTCAAGTTTTTTTCCCATCGACATTTGTTTTTATTGAAAATTTTCCCCGATTCATATCTCTACACTGCCATGAAGCTACCTCATTTTCATTGAGTAATTATATGTTTTATACATTATTAAATGATATTGTTATTATATGTTTGATAATTTGTAAATTTTGGTTATTTTTAATATTTTAGTTTAGATTTTAGGAATAAAATCTTTTAAATGACGTATTTTTTATTTTACTATTTTCAATTATTTTTGAATTAACAAATTATTATTATTATTTATTTATTAAACAAAGTATAGTTTAGCTAAAATCTGAAATAAATTTAACAAATTATGACATATTTAAAAAAAATTAATAATTTAACCCTTTCGCTCCCAAAGACGCTATCGGGACGTATGTGTCCCGCTCATTCAATTAGCGATATAAGACTTATCTTTTACTGATAATCTTTGAGATCGAATGAGTTAATATTTAAGTATAAATTATGATGAAATCAATTTATGATGATTTATATATCCATTGGATGTGCTTTACAATTTTCCAAATATCTTTGTTGAGTAACTGTACACGTTGCTGCATTTTTGGCATGTGATCAGCAAAAAGTGTTTGTTTCTGCAAAACATATTACGCCTTAATTTGAGCTAATGTGCCAACGTTGCGTATGTAGGAAAAATAGGGAACCATTAACACACGGAACATGACTCGAGTGAAATCAAAAGTTAATATTTGTCACCAACAAGGCTCTCGCAATCAGTCTACCACAACATAAACAAATTGCAAAACATTACAAACGGTAAATTGTTGTTGTATTTGGAATATGTTTACTTAAAAACATGTTTGTGTTATGTCAAATTTAAAATACACTGCAAATAAAGTTATACAATTATAAAATATATCTGTTTCTATTTATAATTCTAAATTATTATTAAATAACAATTTTTTAAAAATTTACTTATTTAAATTGAATTGAACGCATTTATTTTTATTAATACGCTTTTCTGTTATTTAATGATTCTTTTGTACAGATTGTACAATTTTCTTCCAAATTATTTTACGAAAACCAATGTTATTTGCTAGTGACTATGTTACTGTCAAACTGGCAACTACTATCCATTCAACCATCCATTGACATGACATACTTTCTGTTTGCAAAAAATATGGACGTATTAAAATTTTTTTGAAGCATCTAAACTGGCAGACTAATTAGTAACACTTGTTAATTTATCTCTTATGATAGGCCGAGATTGCTGAAGTTTCAATTATGCCATGATTTACTTTATATTTACTACTAGTATTCATGTACAGTGTTGTGTGTGTAAATCAGTAAAAGACTTTGCGCTGCCAAATTTTAAGGAAAATAACGTTTTCTCTTAATGGCCAAAATTTCATTAGTTAACTCGTTTTACTGCATTCAGTGTAGAGCCTTTTGTCGATTTTCCTCTCAACTAGTTACTAATGCGCATGTCCATTGTCAAATCAACCAATCAGCGTTAAGTTTTTAGACTGGCGCGAAATTTGAGTGAGAGGAAATGGACAAAAGGCTTTTCTGTGGTGCAAACACTGTAGAAGAAACACCTGGGTTGGTTTACACGCTGAGTAAGATAGAAAAGAGAGAAGTGCAGCACTGCCCGTGCAGCGCCACTGTTTAGTATTTTTCTACCTATGCCTTTACCACCGAACGACTACGACTGAGAGAAGCAAAGCCAACTCGGCTCGTCGGCCGAGTCGAGTTTAAACTATTATTTTCTGAGCGGAAGACAAGCTGCATACAGCGTACTATTTCCCGTGCTGTGGATTTTATACAGCATACCGTGTGCAGCAGTGTGCCGACTAGTAATTTCATGAAAAAAGGTGTGACCAATCTAACTAGTTCTCCGTGCAACTGAGCAAAGTCTAGTCAGTGTGCCGACTAGTAATTTCATGGAAAAAGGTGTGCCCAATCTAACTGGTACTCCGTGCAACTGAGCATAACCATAGCAAAGTCGCACACAGCTATGAGGATAGTGAGAAAGAGAGAGAGAGAGAACGAGCGAGCCAGCCGCATTTCTTGTGCTATTGTGTGGATTTCATAGCAAACAGTTTCCGAGTCGACTCAGCAAGAGAAACTGAGCAACCGATTGTGCTAGTTAGCTTGGCAGGTACTTTTGGCTTTGTTTGTAACAACTCCAGGTAAGTCACATATAAAAATTTAGAATAGAAAAAAGAAATCTGACGGTTGATAAACTTCTAGAAATATGTTTTTAAGCAGCATAATGAAAATTGAACGAAATGGGTGTACTGCACTCATGCCAATGGATTGGGTAAATTCAAACTTAAAACGGTTAACATTGAATTGTATTTGTTCGCCATCTCTAACTTTTTCTTTGTTTTTTTCTAGTTTAACACTGCTATCGTCTTATTACATAGACTCATCTATAATTTGGAATTTGGATTTCGAATTTGAATTTTTCCGATTCACACGCTATTTGCTTCAACTTTTGTATATTCTATTGAATTATATAAACTTGTGTTTGACATTAGAGGCTTTGCTGCCGTTTTACAAGAGGCAGACGGCGCTTTAGCATTCATTCACGTTCATTAGGCTTGAGTGCTTTACAGTACCTCCAGCTCACAGAGACGTCAGCTACAGCTCAGGCATACTCTCTGGCTGGATAACCTCTGCACGCCGTGATCCACTTGAGGCAGAGAACTTTGTTAAGTTCTGATTCTGGAAATCTTCTGCGTAAGTTCTTCTCTCTCTCTCTCTCTCTCTCTCTCTCTTTCATATTTATTTTATTCTGTGTGCCCATAGCGATTCGTGATATTGTCGTAGAAAGATTGCCATTCGATTTTATTGATTCTATTCTCAATTTGATGAGAAAGTGTCTCAAGATGAAGACGACGATGATTTGAGTTGGTATAGCTATTATATGCCGGTCAGAGTGATTACCAATGACCAAGTCAATTGAAGTGTTCTGTTGTTTGGCGATAAAGCTGGGTAAGTTGGATGGGAGAGTTATTTTCACAATCTATTTCTACTATTAGCAAACCTAACCCGAATAGTAAATATCCAACTATGCCCAACATAACCTGGACAGTACATCTAATTATCTTTCTATTTTTTGTATGTTATTTATTTCTTATTTTCTCCTATATATTAATGAATAATATGGTCATGGTTTTTTATGTTCTATGTTTAATGTTCAGTCATTTTTTGGTAATGTGCGACCCACGATTTTGTACTGTGAGTTACGCTACTTCCACTATGCTTAACCGATTCGAATTTAATTTTTTAGTAAGGATTCCGATTCGGTTCAAATTTTGTGCATAAATCTTCAAATTCTCTCAATTTGATTCGGAATTAGAACTTTTCCAATTTTTGCTCGATTTAATTTGAATTTTTTAATAACCTTTCGAATTAACTCGAGTTTGATCTCGGAGACTTTGCCGCCGTTTTTTACCAGAGGCAGACGGAGCTTTAGCGCAGTCCCTTATTTGAAAAAATCTATCTATCTACTTCTACTTTATATTAATGCGTGATAGACTTTGGTCGTCGTCGTCGTCATGGTTTTCAGTCAATTTTTTTGCGTCATGGCAAATGCACTGTAAAAGTTACGCTACTTCCACTGTGCTTAACAGATTCGAATTCATCGCCGATTCGAATCTAACTTTCTGTGTTATGATTCAAATCTTATTTCAATTTGATTCGAATGTTGTGCATAACTCTTCGGATTCTCATTCAATTTGATTCAAACTTTCAAACTTTTTCAATTTTCACTCAATTCGATTCTAATTTTTAGCTAATTTTTTCAAATTATAATAACTCGAGTTTGACCTCGGCGGCTTTGCCGCCATTTATTTACAAGAGGCAGACGGCGCTCTAACGCCGGCCCTCTTGTAAATATATTAATTAACAGAAACGACAAGATTATTTTTGCGAAAAAAGTTTATTTATAAAATTCACCACCACACCCATGTTAACTTATTTTGATCTAACCAAGAAGCAAAGCAAACTGAAATTGCGTAGAAACAAGCGAACAAATATCTCAAAAATGTAGAAAATTTTTTCAATCTTTCAGATCATAAAATCTACAAGCTGTTTGATTTGTAGAAAAAGTGTTACAAATCCACAAAAATACTTGCTTCGGAATACCCGGTTTATTGCCTAGAATATTGTCTTTGTTTTGTATTCCACTGTTTTAATTTTATAGTTTTTCAGATTATTTTTTTGTAACTTTTCGAATCCTCAATTGAATTGATTCGAATTTCTTCTCTAACTCATCGGATCTACATCCTATTCGATTCAAATTTCTTTCGTAATATTTCAAATTCTCAACAGAATTGATTCAATTTTTTTATAACTATTCAAATCCTTATTTGAATTAATTCTATATTTTTGAAACTTGTCGAATTCTCACCCGAATCAATTGGGATTTTTGTAACTCTATGAATTCTCATTCAAATTTTATTAAATTTTTTAGTTTAAGTTAGGTTAGATAAGGTTTGGGTAGTTTTGCATAAGTTTAGACGCCGCCGTACGTGATATTTACTGGTTTAGGCATGTAAGATTCACTGAGTTAAATTTAATCAGGTGTTGTTCGACGAGTTGCAAAAAAATTCAAATCAAATTGGATGAAAATTCGAATAATTACGAAAAAAGGGTGAAGATTCCAAAAGTTACGAAAGAAATTCAAATAGATTTGATTGAGAATTCGAAAAATCACGAAAGAAATTCGAATCAAATAGGTTGAAAACTAAGTTCTTGTTTATATGTTGCGCGCGTCGCATTTGACATATGAATAGGCTGTAACATACTCTGTGGAGGGCACTTTGTTTACCTTTGCAACTTTATTGACTTGGTCAAAGAAAATCTGCTGTTATTTTGCAACGAGATACATTTAAACAATTTTTTTGTAGTATAATTTGAATTAAATAGGCTTCCATTCAATTGTAAAAAAAGTTTATGAAAATTCAGCTTTTTAAATGAAAAAAGAAATAGAGTTGCCTAACTTAATTTGCTTTCTCTCTCTCTCTCTCTCTCTTTTTTTTACTTACCTATCTCTCACTTTAGGTCGACTTCAACTTACCAACCCACTGGAAATGGTCAACCGCTTGTTTAATTTGCTTTCTCTGTGACTTTGAGCCTCAATTTCACGTGCTCAACGTTCTGCTTCGGGTTTGAGGTAAGCAGCACAACCTGATCAAACTCTCCACTGCTCTTTTCGTACGCTCTGACCAATTTGATATTGTTCTACTGCCAAAAACGCATGCCCACATTGCAGCCACCGGTGGACTACTTTGTTTAACTATCCACTAAACCGAAGTCAATCTACAACTGGCGGCGAGACTACAAAACCGACTTTTTAGTTAGTCCAATTTTGAACGCGAAACCGTGAGTCGGTTTGAACTGCTTGCCGGCTTCTTCCATTACTAATTTCCATTTTGAACCCGTAAAACAAGCGCTTGTTATGAAAGAACCATTGAATACGCCTGGAATCGAGACGGATCTTTATTGATACATTGATCCATTTGAACAGGACCACAATCTAAATGCACAGGATAAGCATATGAAACTGGAGACAGTGATTCGAGAGATTGGGCGGCTTTGAAAAAAATATTTTTCCTATTTTGATTCCCTTTCTATGCAAGCCAATGATTACTACTAAAATCAAAAACCAAACACTAACTTGAGTTGCTCAAATCAATCAATGGTCATCATGTTTAACCTGTCTTAGAATTCAGAAATGACTTCGTTCTTACCTAATCACCTTGTGCAGCAATCCTCTTTACCCGCTAATTCACAAACAATCACCAATTTTGATGGCACAAGCTTACCGATAAAAACTATGTTTGACCAGTCGCAACATTCGACTTTAACATCACAACCATCTGGATTCGGACAAACTAACTTTAATCAGGTAACTACATTCACCTACTTTTAACATTAATCTTTACCGGACAATCCACAACAAAACACTAACTTGAGTGGCCTATACCAACCAATGATTCCGGAATTCGGAACAAACCTTTATATTCGGAACACTGTAATTTGAGAAATTGGGACAACTTTAGAAAAGTATTCTCCCTACTTTGATCACATGGCGGAGCGTTATCGATTGGTCTAGTCTGATTGAATAATTGACTTCTGCTTCAATGTAGAATAGGATAAGATTGACATACACTGTTAAAAATACTGTCCGGTTATAATGTGACATTGAGCACGTTTCTGGTTATAACCTTACAATTTTAAAAATACTAGCTTTTAAGGTGACAATTTAAGAAAAGTTGGCCTATAACTCTACAATTTCAAAAAAGTCAGTTTATAAGCGTTGATTTTTCAAAAAATCAAATTATAAACTTACATTATTAAATTGAACGTCTATTACAAAGATCTGTCGAGTTATAATCAGAAATGTGCTTAATGTTGCGTTATAACCGGATAGTATTTTTAACAGTGTAGTTTGTAGCTTGCGTACGGATAATCTTTTATTTGAATTTTTCGGATTCACTAAAAAATGGCTTGAAGAAGGCATCAGTTTAATCTTGATTTGGTGTTGCCTTTCGTTGCAGGAAAATAATATTTCTCTTTCTTTCTCTTTCTTTCTTGTTCTTCGCGCTTACTTTCTTTTTTACATCTTCACTCTCATCTTTTCTCTTACCCTTTTTCCCTCACTTTCACTATTTCATCCTTTCTCTCTCTTTCTCTCTCTCTCTCTCTTCATATCTATCTATTTATTATATCTTTCATATCATATCTATCATCCACTTTCTCTTTTCTAAGTCTAATTCAATCTCTCTTACTTTCTATCACCTTACAGTTATCAAGCGTCGTCTTTTACTCATCGGACTTCAATTTGCCTTGTTTCACTACTACAACATTAGTGATCAAGAATCACAACTCGGTTGATGAGTTTAAAAAATTCATTTGAACGAGAATGATCCGGAAGATATTGCTTACGAGTATGACGATAATGGTGAGCTTGATTTAATTTTTCTTAACCTGGAGGATCGATTCGGAATAATTTTATACAATATTTTTTACTTTCATTATCACGACGTTCAGGTATCTTCATATCTAACTTGTTTATATTTAATAAACTTAACATATTAGTTAGACTCGAATTGATAATGAATTCAAATCACAACAGTAAAAATTCAAATTGGTGATAAATTCGAATCCACAACAGTGAAAGTTATATTCAAAAATAGATTTACTCAAAATATAACATATTAAATTTATTTTGAACTTTATTTGTTTCAGAACTATCGCCATCGTTAAATTTTGTTTGGAAAATTCGACCTGTTAAAACGCGAAACGGTGATTCGAGGACTGGAAAAAGTTATTAACAAAAAAACTCACTCGTGTCTTTTTCTGGTCATTAGATCCGACAAGAACCGAATGGTTCTGAAGAGCAATTTGAACGTTTTTCTTTATGTTCAGTACAATAATCCCAATGTCGCATCAGCATAACTGTTCCACCATAAAACAAATTTTAATCCGGCTTTTACGGCTAAACGAAATTTATGAAGTTTAAATACCTAGTACGACTGTCGACATAGATCGACGATTACACCAACTCTCATTCGCCGATGTGTTTTTATCCAACCATTGTGATAAAACCAAAAGTCTAATCAAATTCCAAGCAACAATTCCAACTACCTTGTACAAAATATCGCAAAGCTGTATGCAATTCATCAGGACAGTGTATAACTGGATTTGCAATGATTGTGATCTGCCGATAAGTAAAGTAGAGTCATTCAATTATATGTATAATTTCTTATGTTAAATAAGGCTGTACACAAGTACTTCCACTATCTTGGTGTACCTTCCATATATTACTCATGTTATTCTCATGGTGCTAATTTTCTTGTGGACATTGCACTCTAAAATAAAACTATTATTTTTATAAAGTAGGCTAATTTGTTTTTACCGATGCTGTTCAATTTGGTGATTGATTAACTATTGCAAAACATTGACAAGTGCAATCTAGGAGTAAAACTCGATACTAAATCTAGGAGAAACAGTCATCCCTCGGCTATTGCGTATGCCGATAACATTATACTTTGTGGTAAAACTGATCCTCGGTATGGTCGTTTTATTTATTTTTGTTTTATTTCAAACAAATTTATTTCTATCTTCCATAATATACAATTTGTCATTTGACACAAAATAGCGTTCAGCTTTTATTATAATATAATTATATTAGATATTTGAAATGTATAATTATAATTTTAATCTGTTTTAATGTATAGTTTGAATTTTAATTGAAAATAATTTTATAATTATTACAAATAGTTAATTTTAGCTATTTTGTTTAAATTATTAATCTCCTTTAAACATTTTTAAAAAATGATTGCAACACTTATTTATTTTGCAGCATTATAAACACTTTTGAAAAATTTGTATTTATTTATTTAAAAATTTAAGTAATAAAAAAGAATGTTAAATGACTAGAATAAATTACAATATGCAATTAATAGTTTGAAACATAAAGCAAATACAGGTAAATGTAGTTGATTTAAATCGAATTAAACGACTAGGAATGTTTGTGGCGATGATGGTGAGCGGCTGGAACTGAACCAGTACTCTGTGTATGCAAACGAACGTGTTTGTTCAGGTTCGATGGGTCCGAGAAAGGTCGTCCGCAAAAACGACAACTCAATGGCTTTAGTCCCGTGTGAGTTCGAATGTGAATCTTGAGTCCATACTTGCGAGTGTACACTTTGCCTAAAAAGTGGTTAAAGTGTTAGAAATTAAATGTCTTTATGAAATACAAATTAATTATTTTATTTTGAATTGCTATTATTTATTTTTTAATATTAACTATTTTTTAAAAATTTTATTACTAATTTCCCTTTAAATATTCTAATATACAAAACTTACTACAATAAGAACAGGTGTACAATTTTCGTGAACAAGTTTTATTTGTTTGGCGAATAATCTGATTTTTGGTAGAGTTGATTCCAATGGAATGGTGTGTTCCATTGGTGGTTGTTCGAATGCAAATAGCATTGTTCCAAGATTTCATTGAAATGCTAGAAGTGACTTGAGTGGTAGGAATAGTGTTTCGGTTAAGATTCTGTTCGAGAGCAGGACATGTGAAGCGGAGATGAACTTTGAGAGGGTTGGGCTGTGTGAAGCATGTGGCACACCGAGTGCACACATAGCAGTGTTGGTTGAGAATGGAAGCTGGCTCGAGGCACGGTGGCACTCCCAGCCACGTAGCTACCTCGAACGATGGCCACCAACACAGCTCGCTACCTGCCTCGATGGCACAAGTGGTTCGCAGTTCTACTGACAATGCATCACTCGGCGAACGAGTGCTCAAATGAGATGGTGATAGTGTTGCAGTGCCTAGTGCTGACACTGCCACCACATTCTGTTCGAAACAGTTGCGCGCCAGACGGACTCGTTGCATCCAGTCGTGTGGTCGTTGCGAGCTTCTCAGTTGGCCATCCACACTACACACCTCGATCCATGTTCCAGGTGAGCTATTGCCCCCTTGATCTCGTTGTTCCAGAATGCTAAGCAGGGTTCGAGGGTTGAGTAGGAAAGGTGGCGAGCTGGCCTGTGCCGGCAGACATGCGCTTGCCACTACCTTAGGCCATGATGCCACTGGTGGCACCATTGAAGAACATGAAGAGTGTGCCGAGCATGAAGAACAGTCAGGCGAGTCTTGCCGAGCCATCCAAACCTAGGGTCTGTCTCCTCTCACTGGCAAGTGCCGAGTGTTTGGCACCGGTTCGCTTGTTTGCCACTTGTCACCATATCCATCGGGTCTCGACCTCACCGTGGATAATCGGCACCAAATGCCGCAATCTCTCTCCCTCTCTCCTTTTGTGATTGTGGTTAACGAAAGTCAAGTGACTCTATGCAGGCCGTGCACGCGCCCGCCAACTGG
>WURS02452183.1:0-14127 GCA_011762765.2 Rhinocypha anisoptera
ACTTTCTCCCTCTCACAGTGCTAATATCCCAATGACATCATTCCATCGGTTGCGTCATCTAAGCCGTCTTCATCTCCATCGTCTTATACCTGAAGATGGCTTAGATGACGACTACGAAGATGGCTTAGCAAAAGTGCGAAACGCGCTTTGTACGCATAAATTAATATTATTTGTGGAAAGGTATTTCCTATATCCATTATGGAATTCTTCCACTACGTCTATCCTGTAACTGTTAACCTTATGAAGAATAGATAGTTTATGTAACGTGAAATTATACGCAAAATACTAATATCGACTGTATATTCGTTGTTGTGAACCTTTTACTTATATATTTTAGAGTATATATGAACATTTATTTTCTTCTCCTTACAACTGTCGGTATATTTAATCTGGATACAATATGGACATAATTACACCTTATTAGCTACTATGTTATGTACAGTCGCCTAAAGAAAAAATATAAAATTCTTTCTACACCAAATAATTAGAACATTAAAAATTTGTATACAGATTTTCAAATTGGAGATTTGTACGGTACACGATATGAGCGGATCGGTGTAATATCATTTTTCTATCATATAAAATATAGGTAATATCTTCCCCAGTCATTCTTGGTAATATAGAGACAAATTTATATTCACTGTGGAAAATATAAATATATTGATGAATAAATATAATATATAAAAATTATTTTGTGAGTAATTTTTCAAACGTTAACTCGATTAATTTTGAGATTGATTTCTGTCATCCAAATATTCTTTTCTTTTATTAATCAACCATCCCTTTCGGCGAAGCATTTCACATTATATCATATATAAACCATTCAGTTCTTCCTTTTTCTACCTTCGGCAATTATGCTGGTAGCCATTCTTTATTCCCACTTTGGCACTAATTTAGTACTGCACTACTTTAGCTTTGCTTCAAAAATAAATGTTTAGATTCCTATTTCTAATGAATTATGTGATATTACATGAGATTCATATTTCTTACAACTCAAGGGTAATTTGCTAGGAGAGACTAACAATAACATTTTATATCTGAAATTTTCAATGCGCTGTTCATTTTTTCCTAGTTTATCCTTGAAACAGTTTTCGGAATAATTTACTTATACAGGTAATATTTCTTTGTTTTCCTTACTTCTTCTTAAACTCGCTTTCTCTCTCCGTTTCAAAACCTTAATATAGAGGAAACCAATAACCTAAAATTCTATTACTTACTGCGATTGTCCTAAAATTTACAACTTCATGTGCTGCCTTTATTTTCAGTTGATATTTATATGGTTATAATTTCCCCTCCTTGAGGTCTCTTTCCGTTTTGCGATTTTTGCGTCGCCAATGAAGTATCTAGTAATAATTTCAGTCTAGATTTGCCGGGTGGTTATTATGCCCATCAAATTACCCAAAGGTTGAGTGCTAGAGTTCCGGGGATGCTAAGGGATACTTGAATTGTTCGTTCATATTGCTTTTCTATTCAATGTGAAGAGACTAAAGCGAAGGGAGAAGTTGTAGGCGGACACGGGCATCGAAATAACCGTCGTTACACACTTATCAAAAATACTACTATTACTAAAACATAAACTTTTGCTTGGTATTTACCGATATTCATTTTAAAAGTAATTTTTACGGAATTGTATTTCCTTAACTATCATCAGGACATCTTTTTTAAATATATGAATAGATTTATTCTGATTCATGTGATGTATAGAAAATGATATATCTAAAAAGAAATATTAACCTTTAGTAAAAACTGTCGTATTTTACCTGTGAAGATATATAATTAACACATAATCATTAATTTACACATGACGCATGTCATTCAGTCAAGGCTTGAACCATTCATGCATTTTCACCACGATGAAAAAGTAATAATTACATGAAATTCAGTTTAGGAATGCGATCAGCAAATGTAACTGAGTACCGTCCGTCTGATTGTGCCTCATTTATTTATGGATCGAATGAAAGAATATAGTACTTCTCCACATAACATTGCTGTGGAGAATTCTACAGTATATTCCGCAGTAAATTACTGTGGAAAACTACGATATTCTTTCATTCCAACCATGGATGTACATTACTTCCATGAAGTGTAGTCTGAGGTCGTAAACTTTATTCCTCCGTTATCTGATAACCAATAGGCAAGAACCAATAACCAATAAGTACCAAAGAATACTCTGAAGTTCCACGAAAAAGAAACTTAAGATGAGAGCATTTTAAAATATGAAGCTAAATAATAGGAAGGATACATACACTAAAGCACTATGTACTACCAAAATACCATATAATGGAATAATTATTTAGATTCTATGGCATCATTCTAAGGTATGATATCTTGCGATTAGCTTATTGGTAAGGGTCTTAGGGATGAAAATCCTGGTGCTAAACGAAGTATGCTATGTGAGACGGAATAATGGAGAATGGAGAGTTCGGAACTGCAATCGTGTGAAGAGGTTTGATATGTATAGGTACTGCAAAATAATCTTAGGACTGATAACTTGTGATGAAGATGATGAGATGATTTATATTATGCATAGATTATATATTGGAGATATTTGTGAACCAGATCCGGCAGAAGGTGGTATAAGATTAGATGTAAAAGTGATTATCATATTGTGAATTGGAGATGGTTTAGCTGTACTTGCAAGAATAGTCGAATATATCTGGCTATAAAACTGAGGGGAAATAAGAAAATATGTTGTAATTACCTGCAATCTGCATCAAGGTATTAGATTTTAAGCCAATTTTTCATATGACTGTAAGTAAAATTAGTTTGGTGAAATATCTGTAAGTTTGGAAGCAAGAATAACACCAATGGAAGACACTTGAATCAAAGAATTATTATTAAAGTCAATGTGAGAAAGGAATTCTTCCAGAAGGACCATGAAATTGAGATAAATAATTATGCCTATCAAATAAACAATTTTTTTATATTGAGAGTAAAAAACACAGCGCTTTTCCACAGAAAAATAAAACTTTATTGTACGACAGGTACAAAGACAGGTACAAAGATGGGAACATGAATCTCCTGATGATAGCTCAGTGAGCTGAAACGTACGTCGTACAATAAAGTTTTATTTTTCTGTGAAAAAGTGCTGTGTTTTTTACTCTCAGTATGAATCTCTTCCACTAAATCACGCCTGATTCGGTGAAAATTATTAGGTTTTATATATAAGAACAAAACAACCTCAGCGAAAAGGAAAATGGCAGTAAGGAACTGCGGTTTATAGACGAATGTTAAAAACTGAAGGAAAGGTTGAGTAGATAGTTCCAATTGTTTGTGTAAAAAATGTTTTCTAGATAATAACAGGTCGACCGGGTTAGCCTGGAAGTAGCGCGCTCGCCGACCAACCCAAGGGTGGCGCGTTCGAGTCCAGCCAAGGGCATAAGTGTTGTTTGT
Organism: Rhinocypha anisoptera; assembly: GCA_011762765.2. NCBI lineage: Eukaryota > Metazoa > Arthropoda > Insecta > Odonata > Chlorocyphidae > Rhinocypha > Rhinocypha anisoptera. The sequence goes on from WURS02452183.1 coordinate 3,394, forward strand.
AGAAATTGGTTTTATCTATGACTCTTAGAAATTCGAAATGACCATAGCAATCGAAGCACCCTATAAATAAAAATACTACTACTTTTTAGATAACATGTGCTAACAGTACAGAAAATAATTAGAACATTTTTAGTTTATAAGTGAGGTGGAGAGAGTTTTCTCACAGATGCGAGAATCTAAGAAATGCGGAGATAAATCACGCTTTATCTTTGAAAAGCAAGTGACAGATTTCCTACGCACCAAAACTTACTAAGTTGTGAGAAGACTATCTAAAACGAAAATACTAAAATCCAGAGCATTCAATAATCCAACTGAGAAGACAATGGTGGTAAGGTGAATATACATGTGGGTTATATTATGAGTTCTATGTAGTTTTAGTATGAGTATGTAGTTTTTAAGTTAAGAGCCGAGAAATTTTGAGAAGTTAACGCAAATCATTAAAAACTAGGCGCCAAAGATTCTGATTCTTATTATTTCCGTTGAAACAATAATCAAATTTACTTGATCTTTTTGGTCATTGAGTATTCTAAAATATAAAATTTTTCCGTTTTATTATGAATGTATAGAATCTACATAATTAGTTATAATTCATTAATTGAAATTTAGATAGTATAGTGCTTCAAACTCCCGCTCAAACTATTTATTATATTCCGTATCAATATGTTTAAATAAGTAAAGATTTCGTTATTTCCCGGTGAATAACTGGACTTTGCCTTCTCGGGATCTCCACCGGGTCAGGGAGTCCATTTCTGCCGAAGTTTCGAAGCACGAGCACTCATCATAAGAACCACTGATGGCAGGCACAAAAATTCTAATTATTTCCGTTAAAATAAATAATTATTAATAACTCTATTCCTCATCAATAACAGTCGCATGAAGAAAAATGTTCCAGGTCTCGAGGTAACTGCAGAAATGGAATTTCTGATCCGGGTTATATGCATTACAGAGAACATTATCTACAATGCGTCTAAATTGAAACTAGGAATTAGTCTGCAACTTCTTCTCTCCCCTGTTTTCCATTTAGTATATATTCGATCGATTTGTCTACATGACTTTTTTAATGACTTCATGACCATTTTAGTTGATCTTAATTTTATAAATCTCTTGGTACTAAGTTACAAAGGTACTAAGTTACATTCTCTCAATTTCTCCTTCGAAAAATATTTAGAATATTTTTTACCTTTCACACTGCGGGACATTTCTTCCCTCTCTTCAGTGCTTTTCAATTATTTACTCTTCTCACGTAAGGTAAAATACAATTTTGATTTATTGTACAGTTAATACCATTGTTTTCAATATTATTTCAGTATTTACTTGGTGTGCGCAACGGAAAACTATATGTGGGATAAATTTTAGATAGATACTTATTTATAAATTAGGAGATAAGTTCTGAAGGAAGTTTTCTAATTTTTACTAGTATTTAATTGACCTGTCTTACTCACGCAAGAAGAGTCATTGTTAATAACTTATATTTTACACCATCTAGAATTAAGTCCATAACTTATCTGTTCTTTCCTCATTTTCACGGTTCATTATTTTACATTAAAAATATAAAATAGAAGGAAAATGAAAGTGAAGACCGAGAGATGAAGGCCGAGGGGCAAATATATAGAGAAAATTATTTTAGACTCTAGAAGCTAGACCTACGAAGAAGAATGAGAACTAGCATTAGACAAGAAAGGATTGAGGGCTGCAGTCAATCAATCTTCGGATTCAAGTACTCTTGATGAGGCACTCATTTACATATAAGGCATCAGTTTTAATGAATTTTATTATAAGTATCCTCGATTGACTTGGATTGGCTTTGTTTTCACACAAATATCAAAATTAGAGACTTCATACTAAGTGTTGCACTGCGAAAGATAAAGATGGATAGGACACACGCTAATCCATATCGAGTTCGTGAAGAATGTAACAGAAGGAAAAATATAGAAGACCCCGAGCGGAAGGCCGAGGGAAATATATGTAGGACAAATCATAGTAAACATTAGTAAGAAGAACTGCCAAGGGATAGATAGGATGGAAGGTTACAGTCAACCACCAAGCACATTACTGATGATGATGATGTACAAATAATACAAATTACCACAAAAAAATTACTAATAACATTATTATCATAAAAGAATATTTATGGCGAGAGTCCATGGCATGTATTCGGATAACTAAATTTACTTCATTTTTTATCTCCAACGAAAAAGTATAATTTTTATGCTCACTCCATATCTCACATTCTATTTCTTACGGGGCAAGAGCAGGTCTGTCTTATTTCTTTTCGGGAGAACTTGTTTCCTCGTAGAAAGTAAAACCCTTTTGATCAAAATAACGGAGAATATTTGTGCATCATCGTTTCGACTTTTTTATAATTGCAACCCGACATCCGATGGGACTCGCGCTGTGGCCAGCGGTGGCGGAAGGAGTGACGGCCGCTCACTCACGCTCGCCATGGGGAGGGCGCCGACCCGTCGGGCGCTTAGTGGCTGCCGCTATCGCACTTCCGGATCTATCGCTCGAGTACCTTCTTTCAAAAATTAGTAGCCGCCACTGAATTCACTTCTCCAAACTAAGACGAAGGTCGAACACTTAGCAAGTATGGAAGGCTAATTAGAATAATATGCCTTATGTATGCAAGGCAAGAGTACAAACACTTATCTTACACACGATATTATGCAATTGTATTTATCTCTTTACTAGTTTCCTGAGAATCCATTGGCATTAATTTGGTGTGATTTTACTGCATTCATTGATTTTTCGCAGTCGCGAAAATTTTATGATGTTTTATTGGCATAGAAATAACGAAAATATTATCCACAGGGAAAGAAAAGGTGGCACAAAGTCATCGTACCGACATGGGGTCTCTTATACCTACAGGTTATAGAAAAAAATCGTCACAGAATTTAAGAGTCTATTTTCCTTATAAACGTTCATTTCTGTACTAAAGCTATAATTCATATTGCTTCTTATGTAAATCATTTTGAATCTGTTACAAAGGATAACATCTATGATCAATAATAGATAGTGTAAAGAATCACTTTTTCATATTTTTTTTACCATATCACTCGAAGCTATTTGAACTGTGTGTCTATTTATTTATAGACTATTTATAGACTAAAATCTTAGTAATTTTCTTTTCATTACAAAATCGTCTATCAATATACTTTAATTTTACATAAAATCTTCAAAGTCGTTCGAAATATACCATAACTAATTGAACCCGCCTTATAATCTTTCACTGACAGACTCACTAATGCGTCCACCGTTCAAAGATATTTGTTTATCAAATTACGGAACAATTAACGCAGAATTTAATATTTTAATCTTATATTATTAGCTATATATATATATATGTATTCAACTTTATAATTATCGAATATATCTATACTATATTTCCATAGCATTTTCAGAATTATTTAATTTATTCTTCTCTGAATGATAGATTCTTTTGAGAAACTGAGCCCTTTATACACATCATAGAGCTCTTCATTGTCTTTATTTTGTATTGTACTAGTATGCAGACTCTAATGGTCACTTTCGGTATCGGTAGTTCGGTATCATCAGTTTGTTAAATTAAAATCTTATAAAAAAACAACAATTCGATTACATTGACGCCATCATGCAAAGTACGCACTCAATAAAATTTCTGTTGAAACATAGTAATACTGTTTATAAAACATTCCAGAAGTAACGTTTGTCGATGTGTTGATCAAGTAAAAGAGAACGCCAACCCTTGGTTTCTAGGAAATCATTGCTTAAGTAAAGGGGTTAGATAAGTTCGATTACCAAGCTGATTTTATTAAGAAGACCATGATTGGTTTTCAGTAAAAGACTTGGTATTTGAATAACTCTCCAAGCTATCCTATCACCTGCCAAGCTTCACAAAACACTGTTGTTCGTTATTATAATATACCCCAATATCTCTTTCTCATATTCCATTCTTGTAATTCCTCTGGAAGTCTTTCCTCTTAGGTTCCCTTACAATTCAATTTTCACAAAACTCTTAAGTTTCAGGTTTTGTCCTATTAGCTTCTTATTATAGTAAGTGTAGCGTAAGAACTTATCTTTCCTCCGAATTTTGAGTATTTCCATGATATTATTCGATCTATTTATTTAATTTTCAACATTATTTTGTTACACAAAATACTTCCAAAATAGTTTCCTCTGATGTTGATACTGTCCTTTCTTACTTCTGCATAATAGCACATTTTATATGAATCCGCCAAGAAGCCTCTTCATTATTTCCAGGCTGATATTAATTGCACTGAGAAAGTTTTACTTCTGAGGATTCTTTGTCTGGTCCACTCTGTTCCTAAATTCCTTGACATTTCTGGTATTGGCGATTTTCCTACCTTTGAAAAATACTTTTAGTTTTTTACCTAATATATTTCTTTTCTTTCTTGATGCAATCATTATCGGCCTTAATCTGCACGCAGGACATTACTCTTATTCAATTCCTGTTTATTATAAAGTTATTTTTTCTCAATCATCTCTCTTTTCAGAGCAATGTCTTAGATTGCTCTTCTTCCTTTACTGCTAGTTTCGAAATGTTATACAAAACGCAGAATGATAACCGCTTCTACATTTATCGTAACCTCCTTTTTACCGCCAATTACATTTAATATAGTTCATTGCCATCAGTTGAATGAAGCCACAGAAAATAAAAATAAGCCACAAAATACAAAGTCGTAAAAAATAATAAACATTATTAAACAATCAAATGAAGAGATCAAGTTGAGTAGCAGTCATCCAAATAAGAGAGAGTTTAAATTTCGGTTAGATTGCAAGATTTTTTGACGACGTAGAAAATCAGAAGTAGATTTAGCCAAGCTCCCAGGGACTCCAAAGAAATTATCGATGGCAATGTATCAGAATATAGACATAAACAGGCATTTACTAAGCGTAAAACAAAAGCGACAAGAGAATATTTTCAATGCCGTATGAAAATGTTTATTGGCAGCCAAGGTAGTCGTGCACGTAAAAGCCTTAATGCTAAGCCGGCACGTACATATTTATTATTCATAGAGAATTGAAAATTATTTTATTAATCTGCGTTATTTTTTAAAATTAATGTTATATATATTTAACAAATGCTAAAAAAATGAATAAGAAACAACTTGAAATCGTAAGATAACATGTGTGTCAAGTGACGCTCGAGACGGTAGTTATTAACACACATACCCATTTTGAGCCACATTCGAGTACAAAGGGTTAAGAAAGTAAAAAAATATATTCTCAAGATACATACATACTACTAAAGATTATAATAGTTCTCCTTGAATTAACAGAATGAGAATCAAATTGAATGATCAAATGTAATATTGCACATTATTTGTATGATATTATTTTTATATCAATTTTCAAACCGTATTTCGTTGTTAGGCATACTATTTTATGATGTTTGAATACAATATTATATTGGACTATACCTCTAATACATAACCTACTAACTAAGAGTTATATAGATTAGAGAAGTGTGATTTAGTGATTCTTTGTACGTTACCACCTGGCATATTGCCTATTTGTAACCATATTCCAATAATAATAATATTAGAGGTTCTGAGCGTCAATGGACTATTTACTGAATGTAAGGTCTCGTTTATTCAACTTAAGAGAATCTTTTGTTTTGTAAAGATACTGAGAGACAAAGATCCTGTTTCGAACATGGAAATCGCTTTATTGGATAAACCACATGCCGAAATCACCATATATTAAAAATAATGTTGTTACACAGAAATACTAAGGTTACACGAAATAATTACGCCACTAGAAACTACGAAAAAGTCTCTCACTTTTATTGCAGACATTTCACATAAAAGTAAGCATACCAATAAAAAATATATACGATATATCAATGTATTGAAATTAAATCCTTCCGAAAAATGTTTCTTGCTAATATACTACATGTGTTCAAAAAAGTAAAAACTAAAAATATGTATTAGACTCTATGATTTCGCTATGATCTAACAAATAGGGGATAAAGAGTATCTGATACTATATCTATAGATGAATCGTTAACTGCTGATGATGAAATTATTCAATCATTAGAAAGAGGAAACATTAACTTACGTAATGTATAGCTTTATAGTTCTCAAAATTATGCATTGCCATATCAGGTAGATCAGCAATTCTCAACCTTTATACCCATGCAGACTCTTGTAGAATCCGGACTCTAGGGAACTTCTAAACAGTTATAATTATACATCATTGATACTTTATTAAATGCTAATTGAACGAGATTGAGTGTCTCAAACTATTGTCGCCGTGTTACCCTGGCTTAATGCGGAATAAATTTTATTCCTTTCAAAGAACGTCAATGAAATTTACTTCTAAAGCAATTATTATTCTTCTGCTATTTAGTATTATTTGTAGCGAAACTACTAACTTTTATCGCAGAATCACACGGCTGAAAAATACTATGGTAGAGAACCAGCTCTCTACTGCCGTGAGCATTGAATATTCACCATCATTCTCCTTTTCCCTTCTTTACCGCATGAATCTAGTACATATAAGTACGAAAACCGCTGGGTTACAAGGGGTGAAAAAACAAATTATTCACTTACTCACCCGTTATCTCTAGAAAACAAAACTATCTATCAAATTTTCTCAAGTAATAGGGGAAAAGCAAGTGTGAGGCTTAAAGGGCGTAACGTCCGAAGTCAGAAGAGAGGGCGAACCCTTTTTGTATCAAGTGAAAGTAAAATATAGCTACGACAAGCAGTGAATGAAAACAGATAAATTAGAAAATGAATTCAGTTGTGATAATCTAAAAGGATAAGGAAATTAAACGAAAGTTAATAATTTTCTGAATACGAGGATGGTCTGATTATTTCCCGGCGGAGATACATACTGGCAGTATCTTAACATTTTTTAAGTTGACAGTATTAGACTTTATTTTTCGCGTGCGTCTATAGCTGCGGCAATTTATTTCCAATTCAATTCGAGGTAAAAACCTAGTTGGACAATAATAACACCAACACCCTAGGCAGGACTTTGACGTAGTCACTACCTTTGATAATCTGAAAACAGAGTTAATCAATCTACACACCAGGTCAGGTCTTAAGTTGGTACATTTCATTATCATCCATGAAATAGTACCTATAATATTTTCAATTGATTTTTGTAGAGATTAATGAAAGTGTAATGTATATAGTTTTTCATGAAATAGGTACGGCTATAATAGACCGGATGATATAACTACTCTTTGCGGATGACTGCATTGTAGTAGTAGTAGTATTTTTGTTTTTGTGGTGCATCGACGGGTAATGTCATTCAGCACATCATCATACTCGTATCATAGAGAGAATTCATCTAGATAAATACAACACCCATGCCCTGGGCAGGACTCGAACTCGTGAACTTTGGGTCAATCGGTGAGCACGCGACCTCCAGGTTAACCCGGTCGGCACGGCTGCAGTTATAACGCTTTTGGAAAGAAGATTAAACTCCAAATAAATGAGTTAATATAATAAACGGTATCAGGCTTCACTTCGTGGAAGTTGTATATATCCATGTTAGGAATAAACATATTTTGCACTTTTCCACAGGTCTGTATATATTATTACAAAGTATATTTATTCCTAACATGGAAAGGAGTTAATGTTTATTAACGCCGATTGGAACTGTAAGCCTTTATTTTTAGCCTAACAAAATACTATTCCAAATTTTGGCATGAGTGAGGCGGCCTTGAAGATGATGGTGGATAAAAATAGCTGAAAAGTCCAATTACATCTATTGATTGAAAGGAGTTCCAGAGGGTAATAGTTGAACATATATATATTTAGATTTAACTGACTGAAGGATTGCATTTTGGAGTTATTGGGAATATAGTCCTTTCAAACATTTGTATAAGACATATTTTGAAAGAAATATTGCAAATGAAAATTTTATGAGGATGATGCACGCGGCATATGCTCACAATAGATGAAAAGGCTAATGCATGAAAATTTCAATTATTGTGGAAAGGTGTCGGTTTCATACTAAATACAAAACTTGAATTTACCATAACAAATCAAATAAAAAAGAATAATCTAAACAACAGATAGAGACTGGATATTCGAGACGAAGTTAAGAAAATTCAGTTACAATAGACAGAAATAGGTGTTTTGACATAGGTGTTCTGGTTTGAAAATTGCATTTTGGACTTGGTTAATCTTGAAAAAGCTACTACTCTAACGGATACCACTATTACAATATTCTAGGAAAGCCTGGAAAAGAAATTTTTGCTTTTTAAAAGAAAAAAAGCTGTTTTCATCGGGAAAATGTACCTTTAAAGTAATAAATTTTTTTATGATATAAAGTTCACTGTGGAGGCCGTCAATTGGTGGAATTCCATGATAGAGTGATGGTTTTTTTAAATAACTGTTATATTTCCACAAAAGATAACAGTTATTTAAAAAACCATCACTCTATCTAAGTTAAATTCACACCATAGTTGAAAGAATTGGTTTTGACTAGTGATGATCGAACATACATCATGCCAAGCCCAATGTCGTGTAAAACTCACTCATTCGGGTGCGCAAGGGCGTCGGTTCTTTTCCGTCTTGTCGCCTAGAGGGGTTTACCAAGAAGATCCGATGCCCAGATCACCATGATGCTTGGGTGAAGCTTGGGCCGGACAGAGGATTTATCCAGATATGAACCACGACCTTCAGGTAAGTGGTCGTACTCTTGGGCCAGAGAAACAGACAAATCAAAGTATAAACAAAATCTACAGCAAGATGTATACACTGCAGGTCACCTAAAGGAATAATGCAGGAGGTGAAACACAAAGTTTTATTAATTAACTCCTAACGACTCCTAGGTTATAGAATTGATGCAATCTATTCCTATAAGGTGTGTTATAAGGATGAAAATTAATAGTATGTAAACGGAAGTAATGAGATTTGCGAGAAGTAAGAAGGCTAGGCTAAATATCACCCCAGTAGCCGACCGGGTCATGGCCCGGGTGGGTGTGGCGTGCTCGCCGGGTTACCCAAAGGTCGCGGGTTCGAATCCCGCCCAGGGCATGGATGTTGTGTTTGTGCAGATGGGTTTTTTCTATGATTTGAAGAGGTGCGAAATGACCATAGCCGTCGAAGCACCCTATAAACAATAATACTACTACTACTTCTTTTCCTGGGTCTTTCGCTAGAAGATTTCGATGTAAGTACCCGTTGGGAAGTGGTGAAAAAAAATTGTCAACGACAACGCGGTTTCTTTTTCTGCAAGTAAGTTTGAGGAATCAAAATTGGGACATCATCCGTTTGACCTAGATATTTTCTTGTTCTTTTACTCTTTTTGTCCCATTGTGGAAGTGCTCTTCAGTTACGAGCGATCTGAAGTAGTACTCTTAGTTATATGCCATCTACGGTTAAAACTTTTTTCGCCCTTCTATGTAAACGTAAGGGAAATAAGTGACAAAAAATCTGTGAAATGTCACGCAGACGACGAATTTTCACGCAATATTGTGATTTACTTGATCAAGAAGGGAGGAGGAAAAAGGGGGAATTTATTCCGTTGATCCAACGATAAACGTCCAGTTCAAACTCCAGAGAGAAAAAAATGAAGCCTTTATCGTTTTGTCCTGGGTTTCTGAAAAGGATTTAATTTTTTTGTCGAGGAATTTGATTGCGGAAATATGTATCCAATTTGCTCTCTTGTTATGGATTTCTTTCAAAGATCCTCATATACAAATGAATCGGCGTTATCGTAGAGAGAAATATCATTATGAGGGTCATTTCATGCTTGCACTTTTTCCGCTGAGTTTCTTCAAGAATGTGAGTACCCCGATTGAGTGTGACGCAGGGAAAGTGATCTCTAATTGTGCGAGGAAAAAATGACATCTCTTGATATGACATGAAACAATGACATGACGAATGACATGAAACCTCTCCTTACAAAAAACAAATTCCTCTGAAAACAAATACAAGCTCAAATTTGATCGGAGTTTCCTTTACACTAAGTGATATAGTTACTTTCTTTAAATGAGATGGTGTACAATGGTTCAACCTTTGGAATTCAATTGGATCTGGAATGAAGGCATCATATGTTCGAAATTTTATGTATCACGTTCGCTCCCATTAAAATTCCTGTGTAAGCAAGAATACTTAATATTTAACCTATTAATCATTACTTTTAAAGATCATATTATCTTCTCGCATTGACTATTGTAAAAATTAAAATTTGTTCGTTAAAATAATCCTTCCATTTACTTGACCTTCGTTTATCCCTGGTATTTTAACATCTCCGATAATCTCGTATCTGTCTTGTCTCAACGTGAGTCTCTTTTTTTTGCTTTCCTTAATATATTTAAGCATTTGTACGAATTATTACGGTCCTGAATTCTTATACGGTCTTACTTTTATTTTTTTATGTCCCACTTCTCTCCGTATACAGTTCGCATCAGTCTCCAAATATTGAGGTCCATTCAGATACTTCTTACGAAATATATTATTACGTTACGATTTCAAAAACAAAGCCTGTCAGTCTTTAACATGATTTTATATAGATATAAATAATCTAATTGGGTGAGTTACATCAGAACTTTTCAGAAAAATTGATAATTGTCACCATATTACTTTATGAATGGAAATCAACCATCGATTTCAGGGAGAGCCAGAATGATGACTGGGAAAAAGAAATTCAACGGTAGCGAATATATAACGGAGCGAACAGTATTCATTCCGAAATTCATTTTCCATTTGCCGTGAAAGAGTTGAAATTAAAATGTGTTTTATGACGCATGCTTTATTAAATGGGAAA
>WURS02452194.1:0-14127 GCA_011762765.2 Rhinocypha anisoptera
CCATTTCCCCTTCCATCCTCTCCCTTGACCATCGGTTACTCACAACGATGCCGCGGCGTGGGTGGAAGGAAAGGATTTAGGGACTTAGCTAGCTTTTAGTTGCTAGCCTGTATTTACTTCTTGAAAAATCGGGAAAAGTGGGAAATGCGGCAATCCTCGAGAGAGATTTAAATAAACGTTAGGATTTAGTGAGAACCTTGACTCAAAAGGGGTGCGTTATTAAATTTGTGCCCCTGGAAACAAATCTGTTCCTAAAGATTCCTTATTTCGCTAAGTAACAAAACTGTCGCCACGAGATTGAGTAGTCACACGTAAACGAATATTCATACGTCTCTTTCATTTCACTCAATTAAAGATAATTGCTAAAAGAAACGAGCCTGTAGGAAAAATCTGTAAGAGAATTTTTATTAATCACCGTTAAATAATTATTTCTTGAAGTTTGATAATATAATTCAAAACAATGAATAATAAAACATGATACTAAATGTTTACCCAACAATTTAACCTCGTATTCTTCAGATTCAAATGGGGATTTTTTAAAAATTTCTTATTCTCTAATGCAAATAGCAAATGAGAAGATGTTAGAAAAAACAGACCTCTTTTATTTTATTTTGGAACAGGCAATAAATAAGAGCTACGGTGTAACCGGACTCATAGGAAACCATGAAAATTTCAGCGGAAATACTATCTCCTGCTATTTAGAAAAAAATATATGAAATATTATTAACTGAATGTGGTCCTTTTTGACTAAGAATGTATTGTTCTGATTGTGGAAAATATTGAAATTCAAAGACCTACAGCTAAACTAGCCTATATTACTCAGGAAAATATCCATTTTCCTTGGTTTATGATTGCATGAAGCATTTAATTACGCCCATTCCCATTTCTAATTGTGATTCATCAATTAATTACGGTGTTTATTATGATTTCATCTCTAATTAAAATCATAAGAAACTCAAGTTGTTTGACAAGAATTAATTATTTATTTTTTAAAATATAAATTTATTGTTTGATTTTGTATTTAAAATCACAAATTTAATAATTAGGCTATTTATCCTACAGGAAATTCTGGAGGCTAAGACTTTATGATTTTGTAACTATTGTGACCATAAACAAATGCATAAGGAAATGCTTAAGAGGAATGAAAAAATAATATAAGAAATACATATATTTGGGGTGCCTAGACATTCTTGTCAGAGGACTAATACCGGATTTCTAGAAGAATGGCTCGGCTTGCAGAAACGATTTTTTCCAGCGAATAAAAATGAATAATTCATATGTGATATTTCACGCTGTTTTTTTCCCGATTCATATTCCAAATCTTTAAACAAAATTTCGTCAACGTTGATCCCAATCAGAAATACTTTTTCGGATGAGAATTTCGAAACTTTAGTAAATCTAAAAGACTGACAAGTCATTCCCCAGGTGACGATGATAATAATAATATTGAAGACAAAGTTTCAACGTGCTATAACTCAAGCGTAAAATAAAGACGATCATTTAGAATCGGGCACTATCGTGAAAATTTACATGACGGGGAGGGCGGGGTAAAATCATAAGGGAGGAAAGTGTTATGCGAATAAGCGGAATGAAACAGACTAAAAATATCAACATTTTAAGGAAGTTTCGAGATTTATATTCCGTTTTCGAAATAAATCACCGGTTCCCCTCCTTCTCCTTCTCCCGCCGACGCCGCCATTTTTCCTCGAGAGACGAAATGGAGTCCCTCCGCGGAGTTAAAACATTTCGCCAATTCGAAACTTTTAGTTGGCGTTTCACCGTCCCACCTCGTTAATGAAAATTTATTGGAATCCCACGCGTTTGCTCGGAGACTTACTTGGTAGCTAGTTACGACGCCAAAAAACCAAGAAGTGGTTGCTTCGTGATAATAAACGACACGAGGAGGAAGATTCGGTAAACTTGTAAAAGTTGGAATGGATGCGAAGTGATAGGCCTTCTAATCGTGTTTACCCTCCTACCACGTTTTGGTCTATTAAGCGATTATCTTCATGGAATTCCTAATTTTCTTCATAACTGGTACGGTTGTGGGGTGCTAGTGGGAACTAATGTATCCTCTAATATGTTGTAATTATATCTAATAATAATTGTTTAGCATTATCTCTATTTTTGTAATGTAAACCTTCGTCAATATTGTACCTAATCAACTGATAATCCCCCGCGTATCGTGGCCAATGCGGTTATCATTTTTGTCTTTTACATATCGATTAAAGTATCCCTTTTCTCGTGGAAACATTTGACAGTCACCAACCTACCCATTGAAAATTCTGAAAATCGTCGAATAAGACGTATCATTAGGTCCAAAATACTCCTTGACCATTCCAATGTATAGACTTGGGTGCAGCGGAATGGGACATATTCCTTTATTTTTCATTTTAGTCTCTTGTAAAATTTTGTCTATTTACATTTTGCGTAAGGTGTCCAAAGTAGTGTTTAATGCATGGTATTTTCCGTCATTTGCACTTCCCTTTTCAATGTACAGCTAGTCGTCGTGCACATAGCGGTTTAAATTCAGAATAAGAGTTTTGTAACTGAAAATAGTTACTTCCTGAGATGCTTAAATTAGGTTATTGCTACTACTAAATTTAGGTTTATTTTAAGAAATATATTAATTTCTTACCGTGTTTTCGTCTATAAAGGATTGGAATACTAATGGTTGACAAATATATGAGCTATTTCTTCTACTTCTAAGCATTATCCTGCTAACCGACGCAAGGACGTGTGGTAGGAGGTGAGCCACCGCATGAAATTCACTTTCACTCCGAAATTCAAATATTAAGAGACGCATATTGCACTCAGAATGAAACCCCGCGCATTAAAAATAAAATAGAACATCATCCGCAACATGCGGGACGAGATTAGACTTCTCACTACAAACATACATGAAAACAACTACAAATGCCGTCGCAATATGGAAGGTCCAAACGCGAGCTATACTCCTGAATTATCAACGTACTGTCACGCATGACTAATTCCTTTACATGCGGAGACAATTATAGACCTAATGGGACCATTAGAATTAAAAACATTCGACGTATATTATTCATAGAAATTGATAAATTTCAATTGGAGGGTTTTGGATGGGAGATGTTTTTGCCTGAATGATTTTCATTCCTTCTGTTATTATGATTAGTTCATATCAGTTTTATGTGATGCATTTATCTACTGATGAATGGAGTGAATAATGAATTTCTGAAGTCTTTCGCACAGTTTATTTTTGTGCAAACTCAAGGCAGGTAAGCAAATGCTCTAATACATAGAATCATCTGTACTCTAAAAAACTGCAATAAATATATATTAATATGGGTATGTTAATATTACGAATTGTGACTAACTTTATTAATGGTAGACTGGTATTTTTTCAGTCTTAAATAGTAGTAGTATTTTTTTTAATAGGGTGATTCGATGGCTATGTTCATTTTGCACCTCTTCAAGTCATAAAAAAACCTTCTGGACGCATACAACTACCATGTCCTGGGCGGAACTCGAACCCGCGACCTTTGGGCTAGCCAGCGAGCACACTACTCACCAGGCTAACCCGGTTGTCTTATAGTCTTAATAACCGTAAAATTTTGAATAACATAGGGTTCAATAGATTCTCTTTTCTGAGTTGTGAGATTACTGCCGGTTCATTCCGCTACTAACATTCCCCATAATTTTTGTAGTTAGCCGCATGCTATTACTTTACTGAATTTGATTACTAAACTAATATCTGAACTAGTACATCAATGCTAAGTGTTGATGGTTACCCTATATCTGACCATGATTTTCTGAAACCAGTTTACCATATAGTATAACCATCTATAACTTATTGTTTTATTACATTAGGAAAATGAGACTATTTGAAATTTATATTTCGTGGAATCTCAACTCCAAAGATTTTTATGAATACAATGGTCTGTCAGGAAGGAGCTGAATTTTTAATTTGGAACGATTGAATGGAGAACATTTAATGAAGTGACCTATGAATTAATTTTTATCTTTTTATGGCCTACTTTTTACAAGAACTGTACTTTCAGGTACATACTTTTTCAACAATAAATTAATTTGGCTTGAATAAATAAGGTAAATGCTTGAAATAAGTTCAAGTTTATACTATTTACTAATTTAAATCCAAAGCAGGAAGGTCTAAATAGGACGTTTAAGTACTCGTGTACACAAGACTTGACAAACTCTGTCGTTCACTGCTGTTACCAGCCCTTCAGATAAAAAGCCACATATTAATGCCCTTTTCGGCAGTGTAGAGGATATCTAGAGAATAACATTGCTGGTGAAAGTAGACTTTTCACAATAGGACGAAAGTAGAAGGAAAGAGTATGCTACGCTTCACGACTCATGGCGGAAGCTTTTCTTCTTTCCACTCGTCACGCCCACCTGCGACACGACGAGGCGTCAATGTCAGTATCCCCGCGGCCATGAGGGTCACGACAATGGGCTTCAATGAGAGCTCACGTCATTCCTCGTTCCGGCGTCGACTCT
The DNA here is from genome assembly GCA_011762765.2 of Rhinocypha anisoptera. NCBI lineage: Eukaryota > Metazoa > Arthropoda > Insecta > Odonata > Chlorocyphidae > Rhinocypha > Rhinocypha anisoptera. The sequence continues at coordinate 4,498 of WURS02452194.1, forward strand.
GTCGCGAAGAAAAGGGCCGGTGGCGAAGTGGTGGGAGGAGGAAGAGGAGAGTCCTTGCGGATGGTGGGGAGAGAGGGAGATAGAGACAGAGAGAGAGACGGAGGGAGAGAGGGAGAGAGAGAGAGAGGGAGGTCGAAGATCCGAGCGAGGTGAATATTTTACGAGCACTTAGATGAATGGATCCATTTATAGGCAGCGAATGATAATATTCGTCCGCTCTGTTCAGGCACCCACGGCCGCCTCCCTCTCCTGCCCCTCTCTGTTCCCCCTCTCCACGTGAGCCCTCAATCAACCCGATTATCCTCGCAATTCCTGGGGTTACTGCTTGTCATTTTTATAACTCCCTTTCCAGACGCCTGTCACTCCACCTGCTTCCTCAAGATAGTTATCCACCTAGAGACTTAAAAACATCGCGAGTTCAATTCTCATCTCGGAAACTGTCACCGTCCTGAGATTTTGTCCCTTTCTTTGGTCCCGGAGTTTGAGCCTTTGATTTGGAAAAATTACGAGTTTTAACTGCAATATCAAGCTAATTTCCGTAAACCTACTAACCCACGTCTTATCTACCCAAACGACTGTGAAATCATAGTATTGAGTTCACTTGTAGGCAGAAAATTGGCAGTGGAAAATGTTGAACTTCCTTCGTTTCTACTCAAGTTATTTACTTCGCTTCCTATTATGATTATAGTAGTCCTATCGCTAATTATATTGTTACATCACCAATGATGTTAAGGTGAAACAATTGCAAATATAACCTTCTGGTTTACAAATTATATCAGATATTTTTATGGCACTTTGAACAATCCATGAGGACCTGACCAAGGTTGAATTCATATTGAAATCCTCGATTGGAAATTGGATTAGGTGAAAGCACGATGTTATTTCTTGCCAGCTACATTCGCATATACATTTTAATGGAAAAGTATTCCCTCTAACAGTAAGAATTGGTATCCCCAATAGCCATTAGTCTCCATCCGATAACTTGTATTTATTGTAAAAGGTTATTTTTATTAAAAAGGCTATTTTTATTTTTAAAAAGACGCCTACAACAAATGACTTTTTGATATATAATCAGTCCTGATACAAAAATTCCCAAAAAAATTTAGTAACTAACGGAATATCCTATTACACAAAACACATTGGACGTAACAGTTATGCCGACCGGGTTAGCCTGGTGGGTAGCGTCCTCGCCGTTTAACCCAAAGATCGCGGGTTCGAGTACTGCCCAGGGCATGGGTGTTGCGTTTGTCTATATGATTTTTTATGACTTGAAGAGGTGCGAAATGACCATAGACGTCGAAGTACCCTATAAAAAAAAATACTATTGCTTTGTAAAATTTAAAATGGGGATAGAACATAATTTGAGATGCGTACAAATTATCGAAATGCATAGTCGTGAGCGCTTAATGAGACGGAGAAAATATGACATGTTCACAGTAGTGTAGTTCACAGACGGAGGTAGCCTAGTGGTAGAGAGCTAGACTACGGAACTGGAGGTTCCGTTATGTCGCCGGTTCGAGCCTCGGTGACGACGAAAATTTTCTCGCCTCGAAATTGCACCAATTTTCGGAAAAACATGCAGCTACAACTTCAATTCACGTAACCTCTGGTGAGGATCAAGAGGAGTTGAGGAACACTGAGGATCAAGAGGAGTTGCCGGAGAGTGAAGTTCACGGAATCGGCCTCAGTACTGCGATGTGGAAGGCGATGGGGAAACCACCACATTAATATATCCCTAGAAAATGCAGCCTTGGCTGCAGTAAACCAATCTCCGGCTTGGATTACCAATGATGAAATGAGGAAGCTAGCGACGGACTGCTGATGATCTCTCTTTATCCTTGAAACCACAGCATTTAAATGCCAGGTTTCACTGTGTCAACTTAAGGTTGAGAAGGCACATAAACATATAAAAACCCAATGAAACTTGGGTCGTGTTTAACACAGGACGAAGGAATAATCAAAGCAACAAACAATATTATATAAAAATTCATACTAAAGGAGAAATATGTATATCGGGGGCTCTCCACATTACCCTGAAAATTAAAGTATATATTTTTTCATTTGGGCTTTAAAATCAAGTTTACTATTCCCAAGCTTCTTATTGTTAATTTTAAAATAGCCGCTGCAAAAAGACAGTAGCCTGCTTAAAAGCGCAGTGGGATTATCAATCAACTATAGCGTAATGTTTGAAAATTCATTTGAACCACTTCAACCTATACCGTTTCATCATGTGTATTTTACAAGGATCTTCTTCGGAGATCAGTTATTTCTGTAATGGAATAATGGAGACTATCAGTCACATAAAGCGTAAGTTAATTTATAAATAAGTATAGAATGACTTTAAATTCTGCTCAATCAACGTCAGTAATGGCTACGAAATCCGGTTACGTCTATTTCTATTTATTATCCCCCAGAGTCTTATTTTTAAAAATCTATTTGCTCCTACTCTTTGATTGGACAATAATGAAATATCCCACTTCACATTTTGGTCGCCATATTTAAAAACCCAATAACAGTTCGGGTAGCTAACAAAAAGCCGTAAAATAAGCACTTTTAACTGTAATGCCATGTAACGCAGTCGACCCAGTGAGCCTGGTGAGTAGCGATCTCGCCGGCTAACCTAAAAGTCGCGGGTTTGAATCCCTCCCAGGGCATGGGTGTTGTGTTTGTCCAGATGGTTTTTTTCCTATGGTTTGAAGAGGTGCGAAATGTCCCTTAGCCGTCGAAGCACCATATAAACAAAACAAAAAATACTACTGCTACTTACTGTAATGCAATGCTTCTTCCATTTTTCACGCTAATCGGTATCTACCACCACAGAATATTTCGATATTCTTGATCTAAATTCAACTTCATATTAATTTGCCTCGAGTCTCGAAAAATTTATTTTATTATTTTTAAGGTGTTGGTTTCAAGTCTGGTTGTGCATTTCTTACTTTAATTGTGGTTCATCCAGTACATTGTACTCGTAGCTTTTTACTTACGTTTTTTCCCATGTATGTTTGGAGAAAAAATAGGGGAGTTCAAGTATCCTCATATGCCAACAGATACTTCATAAGAATTAACAGCATCCTTTTCAATTGTAAGGACCATATTTGGAACCTATATGGAGGATTTGAAGTGGAGAAATATCTTAGGATAGAGAAAATTGCACTTTTCTATGTGCACCGCATGTCATACCTGATTTACTACCAATAACAGTCCTGTTTTTATCATAAAAGGTTTTGGCTGAGTGAAAGTTTACCTCCACTCCACTACAGAATTTGAAAGTGAACACTTTTTTGGGCAACATAGCAAGTTTATCCTAAGGATTTCTGACATGAATAATATTTTGAATAGAATTGACAAATAGGTACTATTAAATAAGGTTAACTACCTCAGGCTTCACATCATGAATATCCATGGTTGGAATTCACTCTTTAACCATCATTTGTGTTGGTACAATTAGGTTTTAATGCACTTAATTACACCAGTACTTAAATGAAGATGAGTTTTTTTCCAATTATCAGTATTTAAACAAACTCATTAAGGAATTCTGCATGCTTATTCAAACCATCAGTTTAGTCTTGTGTCCTTGAATCAGTTTTAGCTGGAATTTTGTCCCAGAGGCCAGTAAAATAGCAATGAATGTATGAGTATCAATTTGCCTTGCACAGTGTGTTCTAAAACATCAAGCAATCTTATACATTTGAGATTGCAAGCAATTCTTTCCTTAAGCAGAATTACGTAATATGCCCTGATGCCAGGAATCCAAATTTCCCACATAAATACCTTACACTTTTATTACAGTTTATAGATTTCTACTAAGTAGGGGCATATTTTAAGAACAGATTCCCATGTCTCAAAATTGATCAAATGCTTAATTAAGTGATCATTCTGTGATTACAGTGGAACACATGCTGGAGTATAAATGGCTTTGCTCCATATTCATGTTAGGAAAGATGACTAAATATCTTATGTAGTTTTCCATGTATGTATTACAAAAAGGGAAGGAATTTTTTGTATGTGATGCAGCTAAATTTTTGGGCTTCACTGGGTTAATGAGTACAGTAACCCAATGGGCTGAGTACCTGGCTATAAATTAAAGATAACAGCTGGCCTTCACACCCTTCATGACTTTTATTTGGCATTCGGCTTAGTTCTAGAACTAAATACACTGTTAAACCTTTTTATATTTATTTGAGGAAAAGTATTTCATTAGACAAATGAGGGAGATGCACTCACTCAGGCAGCATCTATTTTTCGATAACTGCTGTCATTTCCTGAGTACCAGTGTACTTTATATACATAAAGTATACTTTTGGAAATATATAAGAAAATAGTTATACACTCATAATATCAGGGTAACATCCTGTTTAAAGAGCCAGTAAGAAGCTGCACAATTAGGTTGCATTTTTGTCATTTTTCTTTCAATGGTTCTTGAAATTTATAGCTATCTTTCCCCTAGTATAACTCATTATATCCTTTAGTAGCAAACATTTGCTGGCCAAAAATTTCAGTCCTCATTTGGATTAATTATTTCACATGATGTACTATATGCATTTAAACACAATACTTTATACAGTAAAAAGAATATTTTATTTATAAACTTATTGAAGACACTAGTTATCATATCATCACACACCATTAAAGAATATAAAGTCATTTTGGAGATGGATAGTACAAAACTTTCTTACAGTATATAACAAAATAAAGAGAATATAAATGTTATTCAAAGTCTTCTTATTAATCACAGGGCCATAATCAAAAAATCATTTACTTTTCAATGGTGATAAATTTCTATAAAAATAGATGGTAATTTCATAATTATCAACCAAAATTTTTGAAGAGTGAGTAATCAGATATCAAAATCAATGTCATCATCAGCATAATCACCAGTGCTGAAAATGTGGGAAGAACTTTGGGTACCCTGAAGACTAGTGAAGTCCTTCTGGCTTTTGGGTAAGGAGGGTGTCGAGGCAGACAGACACTTAGCATACATGACTAGTTCATTCACTCTTTTACATCTGATATCTGTGGTTTCCCTTACTTTCCTATCTTGCCTTTTATTCTCAGATTCCTCATTTTCAAGGGTACCATTTTTTCCAATCAGCTCTCTGCATGAAGGTACAGTCAGATCCTTCCCCATTTCTCTTGATGGTAATCTGCAATCATCGCCTGGTCGCAGTGAAACACCATCCATACCTTCAATGCTTTCCCCTTCCTTAAGATTCACATTATCATCTGTGTTTGGCAAGCCGTCCATGTTCCCTTTTTTCAAAGCATTTGTTTTCTTATTACCCTGAAAAGAGAACCTTTTCTTTAGTTCCGTAATTTTGTCTGTTGCTGTAACCTCTTTATTCTTATCACTCTCTTGCACAGCTTTTGTGCACTCTTCTCTCCTCCTCCTTTCCTCAGAAGAACCATTTACATCATCTGTTGATTGTATGCTAATGCCATCATCCTTCTCCTCTGCTGAAACTTTTTTCTTATTAGTGCTTGATTTTTTCTTCACGCTAGAATTTTTCGTGGACTTCTTTCTTTCCTTTTCACCATCACTACTCTCTACCACTTTCTTTTTGTTTGGATTTTCCCGAGGTTTGGGTAATTTACTTTGGCATTCAGTCATACCATATAATGTCTTGTCTTTATTTCTCTTTATTCCTGCGAGAACAGTTTGCAATTTGTCAGACAAAAGTAACTGCTTTGCATTCTGGTTCTCCTTCACTCCATCACTGGAGTTATTCATTGCAAGATTCGAGACTGTCTCTAAGACCTTTTCACTCTGAGAAGGGAGTGAACAGTTTTTATCAGAACAATCTTCAGTAGCTTCAACAAGGTGACTACTGGTAACTTCACTTGTGTTGGGTGATTCCAATGGTGAATAGCTTATTGAACCTTGTGAATCACTTTTTCTAATATTGCTTTCATTCATACGCAACGAAGGCTGAGATTCAATATCTTCCATTTCTTCTTTTAATAAATGAATTAATCCTAATTTCTGGAGTATTAAGTTGGCTGAAAAATGAAAATTAATTCATTAGTAAAAAGACAATTTAAAAACTGCAATTCTATGTAATTTATGATTTACCGATAGAACATCACACTATAAAGTTGTAAAATTAATATTTCAAGGGCTAATTTCAACATTGGAGCAATCTTCATCAAAAATAAGGATCATATACAGATTAGGTACAATATGAATTATTTCAATTATAACAAAATGCAATAGCTTAAAATTAAAGTATAGCATTGTTCAGCGACCAATAATAGAAAATTGGATGGTAACTTGGTTAAATTTTGACTTTTTATAACTTAGAGGAAAAAATGTTTTTCTGGTGCTGGTAACATTCCCTTTATAATTTAGCTTGTGTTTGTTTTATCTGTGGAAATCTTGATAAATTCCCCACGAATGCCATCATAATTACTCTGCCCAGTACAGAAACTTTTTGAGTGTAACCAATTCTAGTTCCCTTTATTTGAAGCCCCATATACCACTCTGCCTTCACACTTTTTAACAATATTCCCAGTAAAATCAAAGATATTACCAAAACCTATCAGTTTTAAAATGAAGGAAAAACAATTCCTTTCAATAAAATGTTAATATAGTGTGAGTGAATATTTAGATGGCTCTTTATTAAATATTCAAATTAATGCCTTTATCTTTTTTCTTTAATGTCAAATACCATCTTTTGATTTCTTGATGTTTTACCAATTTTCACATTACTTAATTTGTAATCATCTTGACGTAGTCATGTGATTTAAATTACTGATCAGTGTTAAATAAACTATTTGGTCATTTAATTAAAAACTAATCAATGAGCAGTTATATTACATTTATATTATACTACTGTATTATGACCAATATAATTAAGAAATCACCTTGTACTTTGTATTCTGCAGTAGCATTTTCAGGGAAAGATGCATGAAGTGCATTAACTCCACTGATCAAAGATGCACCTAGCATAGAAGACTCCATTAGTGACACTGCCACAATAGCGTCCATGACAGTGACTTCAGTATGATACATTAACCGAGCATGTCCCTGTGATAACCTGAGGAGAATTCAAAATAGGCACCTTAAATTGGCAAAACATAAAATAGTAATGGTATTGTATTATACTCTATTAATATGAAAAACAGTATCAGGTACATTACTCCATGTGGACATTACATGAATAAATATTTTGAAACCATTAAACATTAATGTTACTTTTGAAACTAAATTTGGGTATTATATAGGCAACAATTCTCAAATGTATATGCATTAGATCCTAAAATTTAACTTTATTTTTGAGTTCCAACACAATTTATTGAATAAAGTTTGTCAAAACTTACTTTTTTAAAGTCATAGCAATGCAAAGGTTATATTCTAAGAGAAAGGTAGAAATTTGGCAATGATTCGATGAATAAATCGTGGGAACTCACAAACTGATTTTTTCTTTATTGGCATTAATCTTAAAATGTCTTTGAGATTACAGAAAACATAAAAGATATGTTACATGCATGCAAGTAGTTATAACATAAATATAGCACCAACTTCCCTTCTCCACAGTAATGAATCATAGCCACCATTCATTACCTCTGGCCTTTCACTAAAACAAGCCAAACCAATAAAAATAATTCCTATTAGGAAATCAAAGATATATGTCAACCTGATGAAAGATTCTTACTGTCAGGAATTTGATCAGAACAAAATTATCTGTTCATAATTGCAAAACATGTCTCCTCAGTAGTTACAAAGTAGGAATTACTTTAATTGGTTTCATGCCCCTCTGCCCTGGACTTCAATACTGATAGGAACTTTACATTACCAGCCTTAGGGTGAATCATGAATAGGCAATAAAAGCACAATTAAACGGGAGTATTCCAAACTTCTGCACGAGGAAAGAAGATAACATGAATGGTGATATAACTTATCCCACTCAAGAATGACCTACTATGACAAATATGGTGATTTGTCATTGTCATTTTTTAATCTTCTCCAATTTTTTTTATAAAAATTATTTGAAAGCCCTATCAAAATGAGTGATTATTTTTACTACATTATTCTATGTTCCTCCAAATTTTTTAATAAAATTTTGATCAATTTTTTTAGGCTCAAATTATTTCTCAAAGGATGGGGGTATAAAAAATGGTCTATTTGTGGGAATGAAAATGCTGAGTTGGATTAATAAGGCAGCATACAAATTGTCTTGCAAGTAATTTTCCGTGCAGAACTAAGATGAATTTATATAGAAGGAACATGTTTAATGTATCTGTATTAAGGCCACCTTGCATGATATCATGCATGAGCTTGCCCATGATCTTGTCAGAAACAATATCTCCCAGAATGACAGGAACATGAAAGGAGAAATTAGAACATGTTCTAAGTTTTTCTCAGCTCATGCATGATCAGCACACATCGGCCATGTTTGTTACATAAAATTGGAAGATACCTTACTCCTTTGAAGTTTATTTTGCTTTACGTTGCTGCTTTGAAGTTAAAAAATCATTTTGCCATTACTTAGAGCATTGTACTGTGACGAACAGGCAGGTAATAAACATATTAATGTATATAGATTATAAAAATGCTTGGCATGCAATTATTTAATCGAACTATGTGTGAAAATTAGCCAAATATCTGTATTTGAAAAGTACTGTGTTATTCAAGTGTTGGTATTAAGTGCTGTGTACAACAACTGCACAGTGAACAAATGTGAAAAGTGATCATGTAGTTGGCGGAACTCAAAAACGATGCCACCATGCATCTTTTGTGTGTAGACTCTCCCATCTTTAGTTTGAACAGACTTAATTCACCATAATGTACCGTGCAAGGCCGATTATCATCTCCCTGACTCTATCATGCATGCAGATTTCATTTTTGACAAGATCATACGCAGGCTCTTGCATTATATTTAAGGCATTACTGTTTAAGGTGACCTTTAGATGAGAGAAGATTTATAATGGCACATATCCCCTGACACTCTGGCACATGGAGTTTCTTCTCTCTCACCTTACTAAGCTTTCTAGCATACGGACACTTGTCCTGGCAGCATTACGCAGATCTCCTTTTCTTTGTGCCTGGTAATACTCCCTCAAGATTAGATTGGCTTCAGGTGACATAGGTGGTCTCAGGTGCTTGATGACACAGAAGTAGGCTTGAAGCTTTTCCAAACTCCAAAGATTACCAGACTTTTGGGTCTCCATGTACTTTATGGGATCCTTCCCTTTTAAAATAAAACTGGACACCATGCTGGATGGAAAAATGTTAAAAGAAATATATATACTTTAAAGTTGATTATTTTAATGCAATCCATCTTAAATAACATTAATAAAGTTGTGCATACCTATCCCAATCTTCATTCCTGGAGTCAAGCAACACCAGTACAAGATCGAATCTGCTAAGTAATGGGCTGGCAATTGCTATGTTAACCGTTAATGGATGATTTGGGTCATATTGACCTTTTGGATTTGTTGCAGCTAGTACAGTGCATCTGGTGCTTAGTTTGCAGACAAGTCCAGCCTGTATGAAAAGATAGAAACAATGTTCACTGTGGAGGCTGTCACTTGGTGGAATTCCATGATAGAGTGTTGGTTTTTTAATAACTATTATATTTCCACAAAAGATACAAAACACGACCGGTTTCGACGATGATCGCCATCATCTGG
>WURS02452205.1:0-14127 GCA_011762765.2 Rhinocypha anisoptera
GGGTGTGTGCAACTTGGGAAATTGCTTTCGTCCCACTTGGTTATTGGTGTTGAAAGGTCGTGTACGTTCGGGTCCACGTAGTCGGTCGTAGTCAAGAGGGCGGAGCATCTGCGAAGGAGTTCTCGAGGTGAAGGGACCGAGGCCACCCCTCCTTGTTTTTTTGCCCTCTCCCCCCTCCGGGGCCTAAGGAGACGGCGGAAAGGGTGCGAGGCATTAAAGGCCTTTGGCGTCAAAAGTGATCGCTCGTTTTACGCGAACAGGATACGGGGACCCACAGGAAGTTCTAGGAATTCCGACGGACGAAGTCAGGTCCGACGAAATGTATTTCTCATCTCTTCCTTTGGTTTTCTTCCTCTTCTTTTTTTCGGACTGCAGTCTTTAGGTCTCAAAGTGCGGTTATTGACATTTTGTCTGGGGTCTGAAGGAATCCGGCTCAAAGGAAGGTCTTTAAATATATTAAAAGGATTTTTTTAAAGTCTAAAAGGCGTCACCCCTGCCATATTGGATTAGTCTGCTACTAATCAAGATTTCGCGGGCAATGAAAGTTACGTAAAATGTCCATTTATAAGAAGTTCCTTATTCATTTAAATTATTTAAATTTACTGTGTTCGTTTATTTAACATAAGAATTTCCTTATGTTAATGCCTCCATATATTATCCTAGTAATATGTAAACAAATACTGAAATAATTCTTACTGAAGGACTTCTACTTCCTGTATTTAACCTAGGTCATCAAGAGCTATTTCTGCTTTAAATATCTATTCCCCTTTAGATTCCCACGAAAACCCTTTAGAATTTTTACTTTTTAGTCTTCAAATAGTCAACCATATTCCTATTGACAAGGGACCAAATATCAATCGACAATAAGAAATATCTTAGTTACTGAATAGAATTCCGGATTGCATGTAGATGAAACATAACGAGTAAATCCTCAATTGACTGTGACCCATAAGTTTAGCCTTTTAGTTATTTTTAAAACCCCTTTTGTTTTCAAAAATGATTCCCAGGATTCAGATGAATACACTTGCATTTATTAAGCCATTACGTTTGACAGTTTCTGACACAAATTATTTAGGAAATACTTTAAAAAATAAAGACCACGCATAGTTTCTTATTTGTAGCGAGCTATCTTCCAGTAGAGATTGAAGTTAATGCGTTGAAATGAATTCCTGCGAATAAAAATTCAGAGAGGTAGGAATGTTTTATATTAACATCGATGACCAGATATAACTAATAATATGATAGTCAATCAAAGTTTGAATAAAAGTTTTCACTCGTAGCTAAGAAGGTAAGAGTATCAAAAGTTTTAAATTGATCTCTGTACGTATCGTAGGAAGTTGATCAAATTGTAAGCATACTTCATTATTTCATCCATAATTATATATATAGGTACTACCGTAAAAAGTAAATGTCATTTTTAGAGGAAATAGAGGGAAAATATGTAGTGATAATACAATATAATGCGGTTTTGGTTTGAATAAACAGTAAATAATATTTAATGAATTTTTGTTATACTTGAGTTAAAATAGCATTGGTAGAGAAAATATAAAAATAGATCTAGCGTACGAGATTATATGGAAAATTTACACGGCATGCTACTAGAATTACTAATTAACTTGTGAGATAAATATTAAATGTGACTAATAAGTGTATTCAACATGCATAAATAATTACAAGCAGACACTCAGTGAATCGATAACCTGTATTAGTAGCGTAATTACTGACTGTTAAACGAGGCGTATCCGAAGGGATAAAGTATTATTATCGAAGAAAGGATAATTACTTCAAAGGGATGAATCTGTCATGCATTAATCCCTGCATCCATCCGGGTATGCACGAAACAATCTCTAAGCTGGAAATTGGATAGTCAAATACGTTACAATCGTGAAGTTCAATGATAATACTTTTAAAAGTTAGTCATTAAAATAACTAATGGCAGATAAAACAAATCTTTAATATTAACCACTAACTGAGGTCGTGGTAGCTCAGTGGGACCTGGGGTAGAGCGCTTGGCTATTGAACGGGGGAACCCTGGACGCCTATGGACAACTCCGTCTAAAATCCTAAATGAGTGATTTTATGAGCATCACATCTTCCTGGGAAATCGTAAGCGGCTGAGGGAAAGGAACTCGTCCCACTGTTCTCTGTGTGATTTTTCACACATTTTCCTTTATGCTAGGTGTGCTCTTATCTTTACCCATCAAACCGACGTTAGGGTTAACCGCTGAGGTGGTTGTGGATAACTGATAATTGCGAGGGGAGAATCCTGATGTCCTTCAGTTCCATTGAATTCAGTCGATATCGTTACATTTACAATTTACCCAGTTGTCGCTAGAAACAGGTTGTTAAAAGCATATATTTTGAAACGAGCATGTAGATCCAAATTACTCGGATACTTATTGCTTGAATGAAGCTGAGAAACGAATGATCACTGGAATAGCTTCTTTCCTTTTATTGTTATTTTCCTTTCTCTCTTTTATAAATTCAATACTGCATTTTAAAGCAGTGTTCGCTCATTTTTACGCTATAAACTTTACCTCCTCACCTCAATTCTTTGATTACGTTTCCTCATTGGTACTTCCCACAGGGCCTCACGTATAGACCTATTTGACACTTGTGTAATTCCATGTAGTTAATTGCACGGTTTTTATATATTGTCAACTTATAGTTGATTCAATAGTTAAGGCTAATATGCGAGGCTCCTTTATAAAATAATACCTCCTTTTTATTAAATTGAAAAAACTCTAAATGAAAATACAAATGTCGCACAATACTTTTCAGAGCTCTCTTTTTAGAATATAACATTTTTTAACATAGTCACCCACGTTGGTCATGTATGTTCGTTATTGATGAACTAGAGCCAAATAAATATCCGCAATAGGAGGTGTTAGTTTCAGGACAACGATCATTGAGCAAATACCTTCTATTCTAATATTACTGGTATAAGCTAAGCACTCTTACGAAAGTATTCGATTCCTGCATGTGCAAAATTGTACCTACTCAACATTCTTCAGTCCATCCCGGTGTAACCACCACCTAAAACCGATAAATACGGTACCAAATGTCATCACGTACATAATGTAAGACTTGGGTAACGAAATTCATTTATTTATTGTAATTAATTAAAAAACAACCAAAACTGGCCTTACATTGAATTACGAGTATTGAAGGCTATCCTTGTGTAAAATTTTGAGATAAGTTTCCATGATTATGTCGGTCAGTGAAGAAAAGTTTCATGACGTTATTTCACTTTTCCAGTATCTTCCGCTTTTACTACCATTTGTGACGTGTCTTGCACTTGGATTATAGCGACGAAGTCTTACGAGTCGTATTTCTCGACTCAAAATAGGGAAGAACGCTTGCAAAGTTGCACAATCGTTTTGTGGGACATCGAATCCCATTATATTGCTTCACACTTCTTCCCAACATGATTGCCTATCTGCAATGAAAAACATTACAAATTAACAGACTGTAAATATGTCATTACATTATGCATACTCCTGTGTGTAATTATGGGTATTATAACTCTATTTCCTACCTTCGATCTATTATATATTATTACATTCACGAGAAATGTAAACTTTTCTACCTTAATATTAATAATTAAGAGAGAAATATTGTGAGGAACGGACGATTTGCGCGATTTAAATTTTGTATACGTATCTTAATTATGTATCGGTGTTGTCATTAAGTAAAGTAGTCTACATCATCAATGCTGATCTGAATTATGATTTGTTTGAGGCGGATTAACCAACAGCTCTTCTAACTGCAACTTTTTGTGTTTCATTGTGTCATTCTTCGCCTTAAGGCCTTCTGCTAATTGTTTCACCATTCAAACTTTAATATTTTTTCGTATTTCTTCTCGTTCATCACGCCTTGACCATTTTTTACGATATTATGACGTCCATACTCGGCAAGTTCCCGCCGGTGTCCGTGGAAGGATGCGATTCCACCCCAGGCGTACCTTACCCATGCAGTAGTTAGCAACTAATCAGCTAGTTAATAACTGCCAGTTAGTCTACTTCCTGGCAGCTATTACGTCTGCCATTCAGTAAAATAAATAATTTATCATAAAGAAGCAATACAGATTTTACACGGAGTTCTCAAATTTTCTCGACTTTTCTATTTTCCTCTTTTCTTATATCCTGCTGAAACTCTTTTCATCTTTCTCTTTGCAACACAAATACACAACCACAATGCAATGTCATGAATCAAACACTGCTATTCGACATAACAAGTTGTTATGTGGAATAGCACTGTTTGATTTTCTGAAACTGCATGACGGAAAAATTCCACTTAGTAACGCCTGAAACCACAGCGGTCCTTAATCTAAAAAGAAAAATGCGCCAGGAAATTCAGGCACCGATTTTCGTTAAACAGCTTTAACTAATTTTCAACACAAAACCTAGTCAAACATTCCCCTCAAAGGGGCTGCATTTGAGATGATACAAGATTGCATTCGAGTTTCTCTAGCTTACATTGAAGGAAACTAATGGCGTCGCCATCGAAATCCTCAGCATCACATTCAAGAGAACACGGGGTTGGTCGCGTCGTCGAGTTGACTGCCGAGATTTAAAAAGTACGTGAACGAGAAACGGGATCACCCCTCTGAATGTGTATGTGTATCATCTCCTGGGGGCACCGATAGATACTTCAGCGAGTGCTTTGAGCGAGTGGCTGCCACAACCCCCAGACGATGGAAACCCTTCTCAAACCCAACAAGGAGACGGTAGGCTCCTCAAAGGCGGAAATGTTCGAATCAAGCCAGACTCTGACTCTATCCCCAGGTAAACACCGAATCCCGGGAAACAGATAGAGGTAGTGTGGTGCATTATCCTGTTTATTCAGACGAAGGGGGGAGGGGTCGAAGGACTCACCCCCACCCCCTCTGTGACGACCCGCAACTTCCCATCTCCCGTCTCCCTTGCTACATTGGTAGGAAGAGAGGAGTTTGAAAAGAGAGGTGTTCAACACATCCCTCACTCCCGGCCGGTTTACCCTCAAATTTCTCTCTCTCATCCTCTCTCAAAATTGTTCATGTACGATTAAATTTACAGCCGTAACATTATGCTTTCCAGTATTACAATTGAATTACTTTCGTTCTCTGCATTGCTCTTTGCCAGTTTATATACAAAATTGTAATATTTTAGGAATTCATATTTGACTTTATTAGGGCCCTTGTAAAGGCATTCCATGGTGTTCTTTCAAGTCTGGTCAAAACTAATAGTTGTGGGAGAAGGCGTACAAGGATTTTAATTGAAGAATAGAAGAAATTTTGTATCGACTTACTGGAAATTGTTTAGCACATGTCTCCAAGTTTCAAGGCACCAGTAGCTTTATTAATGCTAAATATTATATTTCGGGCACTGGGTATATCGATCGAGATAATTATTTTCCTTAACTTAATATCAGATGACTATACCGTCAACTGTTTTCACGTACGTCGTTTCCCAAGGGCGAAAATGATCCTTAAGGGCTATTTAATGACCTCAGCGAATAGATAATTCGGAAGTATCTCCGAGCCGCCCACCAGATAATAGGTCCAGTTATTTTTGCGTAACTCAACGTACTCATATTTCTAAACATTATGCTCCAACATAAAATATTACCACTCCGATATCTGTATTTTGTATTAGTGTGTATTTGTTATTGAATTTCACCGGTTTAGCTTCTGCGACCTTTGTAGTCTTCGGGACAAGCACTCAACTACGGATGTGAAATTTTAATCTCAGGGAAGTTCATCTCCTGGTGCAGTGCATCTCGTCACAGGAGTAAATACAGCTTCCTCATGCTTAGGACATGTTATTTTCTTGAATCGACCGTTAAAGTAGGTATAAGCGAACTTTACTCAGTTCCACTGTAACTGTACGCACTGCAAAAACGCTTCCTTTCAACCTCACACGCTTATTTACAGAGGGAGAGCGGGAGGGAGCAAGGAGGAAGTGGACTGTGTTCACCTATCTGTAGAAATATTCCATCCCCATGTGTTTACCTCAGTTGTCGACCTCCTCGAGACCATTCGGCCGGAAAGTCTCGTAAGTCCACGGTACACACCGTTATCTATACTCCTCCCAAAACACCCACTTGACCCTTTGCCTCTAAAAGGTCAATGGAAACGAGCATTCTATGCGAAAAGATTACGGAGGGTGAAGGGACCTTTTTCGTTCGAGCAGTACCAAAATTTTTACTATATTTTATACGACTTTACCAATGGCCTGGATTCCATTTATATACCTTTATCTATGTAGTGAACAAGTGTAAGAAATCATTTGCTTTCAAATATCGCAGTACTCTTCATTAACATCATCAAGTATCTTTCACCATCTACATATACGAAAAACCAAAAAGGCGCCTCCAATGCATGTAGCTGAGGCGTGACTCCATATTTTTATTTAAGATTCAAGATATTCTTCTTTCTCTCTAATCATAGACTTGTCATCCGCTAATTGCAGGAGATAAGCTATAATATTTTCTATATATATATATATATATACCCTCTCTCTCCGTCACTCCCTTCTTTTTTCATTAGTTAGGACTCATCCTGAGTATTATTCGAGTGGTTAGAACCCCCATGAGGCAGTTATATTTTTGGAATTACATCTTGTGCAATATGGACAAGTTGGAATTGTGACAGGTTGTCAGCGTAGTAGTGTGACTATGGACGGTATTGGAGGAGCCACTCGTTGTTTTTAGGTTGAAAAATCAGTAGTATATATATTGGTGTACTTAGAGACAGGAGTGGTGAAAGGAATATTACAATCCCCGTCCTACTACGATAGATCAGATCACGTAGTCGTAAAATAAGGGAGATAGACTGTCAAAATGATAAATAGAAAATATAATTTTTTTCCTCATACAATCACATCTCAAAATAAATATGATCACAAGCGCGAACACAATTGTTAGGATAGTTAGTGTATATATTTTATATTTATTTTGTTTCTTAATTATATGTTAATTGTCTTTGTTCCTGCATGATATGTATAATATTTTGTCGTCGAAATTTTTACCTGTAAAGTACTGTATATTATGTAGTTATTTTGCATGCGTTTTAATTATATACGGAGAACCCGATCATCACCTTCCAAGCTGTTGCTTTCGTGGGGTAGTTTTACTCCAAAACGAAGGATGAGTACGATGTGCCTCCTCAGGAATCGGTGCTTCGGGTGAAAACGCTTCCAAATATTTTTCAGCAGTAAGTATTGGAGTGAAAGACGAATAACATCCGGTGGCACAGGATACCGCTTTCTTCTTTTTTTTTACCTTTCCCTTTCTCACCACTCCAACCCGCTCCCCTCCACCTTTTGGATCCGTTCGTGGCGGGCCGCAGGAGGAAAAATGCGCCACAGCGGCCCGCCACCCGGGTCGGAGAGGGGACGTGAGGAGTAGGAGATGAGATAAGGAGGAGGAGATATGAGGGTGGACGTTGTGGGTGGTGGGGGGAGAGGTTGGAGAGAGGTCGGGGTCGGGGAACGAGTGCAACGATGCGGGCGGATGATTGGCAGGCAACGAGCTCAGCACTTTATCCACCAAAGACTCCCTCCAAGTCAGATAAAGGGAAAGGAAGGATCCACACCTCTCTCCGAGACGAGAAGACACACATGGAGGACCCACCTCTCTCCAAACTCCTTCCCACCTTCGCCTTTAGACTTTACTCTCCCTCCCTTCACCCGCCCCGTCACTTCGGGCGTCCGCCTCGGTTTGAGAACTTCGGAGAAATCCGAGGTTTTCAGGCGAACTAAATAAGGCAGCGTCGTAATTTTGTCCTTCCCTAGTGTTCTCCCCGAGTACCTATACGGATTTTTTTTCTTTATTCATCCCACCAAGTTTCGAAGAGTCTCGTGTCAGATGAGAATTGTCTTGTGGGACAATTTCAAGAGGGGGAGATTTGGCGTTAGAATAGCAACCATCTTCTAGTCTAGTCGGATGGACTAATTCAGACCAAATATCGGGGTGGCATTAGAGGAAGAAATAACTTGATTGGTCTAATCTTACAGCGGAAACTGCAAATTTAATTAGCGTTTTTAATAAGAAAAATTGGATTCAAATAGAATGCTAATTTCTCTCAATTCCGAAGAGTAAACTGAGGTCAGGTTCTTTGCTGAGAATTCTAAATGTAAACTAAGTGAAAGCGCATTCAGGAAAATTTTTTCCTCCATAGATAGGATGTCTAAGTCCGGGCTTTGTGAACCAGCGAAAAAGAGTGAAATGTCAGGAAAGACACAATGCCTACGCCATGGTACTTCCTAAATTCCAGTCCGGTCATTTCATTTACCCCAAATGGCTTTTTAACACTCTTCTTGGAAGTGATTACAATCCTTAATGAAGACTATATGTCATTCAATTGAGTAAATGCTTCCTAATACATTAAATCTCGAAATTTGAATGATAAATATTAATAAGATATGTTCCTATTAAAAAATATCTAGGTGAAGGATTAAATTCATTTTATTCCCCCATGATTCCTCACATCACTTTTTTCTGGCATCTATATGTCTAAAGCCTTTATTTATAGAGACACGAACAGTTCCGCATATGAATTCACAATTTAATATGAAAATATCTAATTACTTAAAATTGGAAATTAAATAATTCTTTCTACGTAATTCCACTTTGAAGGTTTCCACTTCTCTGAATCGCTCACATATTCGAGCCAAGATATTTGATTTCCTATGCATGTCATCAAAAATTGACTCCTTACATTCCACTGAAAAACTAAATATTTACAACAGTTGCAATGCTTTTTTCCTTAAAAATAATTTTGTTTCTACTGTTGGCATTTTTGCCTTTCTTGGGATCACTATAGTGTGAAGAGGATAATATGCAATCCGACTGTTCAAAACTCCAGCCAATCCGCTAACATCCTTCATGACTAATTTCCGAAACATTCCTGGTGTGAGACAGGGTGGCAACTATAACTATTGAGTGGTCGACAAATCCACAATCGCCAGAATACTTCTTTTCGATTCTTTCTCTCTATCTCTCTCACAAGAGTGTGGGTGTGTGTGAGAGAGAAAGAGGGCGTGTGTGCGTGTGTGTTTGCGACTTTGAAGACGATCGCTGATTTATACGTAAAAAAATGGATAAGGAAAAAAATTACTTAGTAAATTTATGCAACTATAATGTTCTTCTGTTTCAACACAAATTGTTATCACGCTGATTTTACGGGTGCGAACTCTCCGTGCTGCTGCATCACTTTGCAAAAATATAAGAAGCAAGGACTCACAATGACTTACTACGGGTGATCATAATTTTCTCACGAAATTTCATTAAAACTCTATTGTTCTTAAAAATATTTTTTAAGAATTACTATGTTTGCAAGGAAATTTTTTTTTTTTACCCTTGATGCATGAAAATTTCCACGTTTCGCCTAGGTTTCACGGTGTAAATTCTCTCATGTATCCGAGGAGAAACAAATTGCTCAAAAGGATAGCTCATAAATTATCTTGAACGCACAAATTATTTGTTGGAGAGGTGGCCCAGGTGTGGCAGGGCTTAAGGAGGTAAGAAGAGCTCAGGTCAAGGATTTTGTGTCATTAGCAAGGATCTGAGGTCACTAATTTGCAGTAGCGCGCAAGTACGTATGCTAAATGGTAATGACTGATGCGTCGTACATTTATTTATAATAAGGTAACTATTATCTGTATTAATTGGGCTCAAGAAAAGTACGTATCCTCACAGAGCAAATAATTTTATTACATGCCTTTTAGAGTAGAGAGTAGCTTTATATCAATTAATTAAGCATAGAGTTTTGCTCTGGAGCAGGTCTTTACAAGGATCATCCTACATATCACTCTTTCTTTTGTGGTTCTTGTCATTTCATTGTAATCTCTCTCATACTTTAAACCATCTACCATCTGACACCGGACACATCATATTCCTTTAAGCATTCCTTCCGGAGCTTTCACTAACAATAAATCCCCTACAAACCAGTTTCCATCTTTCTTTTTCTTTTTTCCTAACCTTCCAAGCACTTCTTCTTTACCCGATTCTTCCATCCAGGCATTATTTTTTATCTTTCTACATATTCGTAACTCAAATAACTTGTCTTACTTATTTTTCATTCCAATCCGCCCATGACTCTGCTCCATAGAGAACTACGTCAAACACAAAACATGTCGCTAGACTTTTCCTCAGTACCAGGTCTAATTGACAGCACCGAGCTCTTTTCTTTTTATTGAATAGCCCCGGTTATACTCACTTTTGACTCCTTTTCGTACCTCATATCTAACTTTATAATGCACCCAATGGCTTTAAATATAATTCTTGGTCAACTTTCACTCCACCTTTTTCAATTGACCCCTACTTGGGTTTCTTGCTCATTACCATGCCTGTGGCCTTTTCTGATTCCATCTTCAGCTTAAACTCCTCACAGGCTTTGCACGACATCCTTAGCATCTCACTAATCATTCCTGCCTCCTCTTCCAGCACTGCCATGCATTCAGCACATCTAAGACACCATTCTCTTACCGCACATATTTATACCTTTTCTTCCATCCACTTATAATTATTTCTTCAAAATAAACATAAACAGAAACTGGGGATATATAACATTCATGTTACACCCTCTTTTCTTTGTCATCTCATTTTCGATTCTCATTTAAACTTCTGCTTAAAATAGAGGTTTTTGATTAACCTTTTTTTCCCTCCGATCCCATTTCAATCCCATCCATGAGTGCAGCGTAGAGTAGCAAGATTTTTGAAAGGTCATTACGACCAACGTAGTAGCGTAAGAAGTTTATTGGATGAATTAGGTTGGAAACCACTAGTCAAAGTAGGTTGAAGCCAAGGTTAAATTTATTATACAGATTTCAGGAAGATCACTCCATCGAAGAAGTCAAAAATATTTTTTTTAACTCCGACATACTACGGTAGATCAGATCAAATTTGATAGAATCAGATAAAATCAGAGAGATAGATTGTCGAACAGATAGATATAAAATGTAATTTTTCCACGAACAATTAGAGACCAAAATAAATACGACCACAAGCTCAAAGATAACAGTTAGGATAGATTAGCTTAGGTAGAGGTCGAAAAATAGTAAAGAATAATAATGATGCAATAAACTATTGTCAACAAGTACATGAAAGCATACTGTTCCAAATTTAATTTGAAGATTTAGAATGTTCCATTTAACATAGGTATCCGGCAGGGATTCACACAATTAAGGTTTTAGTCTTATCTCATTACTATATTTATCAGATCATTTTATAATTCTATTTAATACCATACTCAAAACAATGCATAAATAAAAAACATACCTATTAACCCCTTTTCACAAGTTGGGAAGCAATCCCATTCGTTCTTTGAGTAACATCGCATTCCCATATGAATCTAATATATATGCATGTGGGAATGCATGCCTAGTGATTGCTGACCCTGCCACACGCCCTTACGACAGCTAGCAGGGTATTATGTAAATGTAGACGTTTCTCATTGATGATTTTCAATAATATGTCCCATTTTACTCCGTCAAAATCTTTTTATAAACTAAAAATACAACTTAGATGAAAATCTCTGCTTTCCAATACTTCTTTCGAATGTCACTCTCAGTAGTCATTTTGCTAGCGTTTTTTCTCTTATTGTTTTAATTAATTACCATTGCTGTTCCGTATTTTCTCTTTCTCTTGCACCTGAATCCTCTTCCCATCACCAATGTCTCCTGCTTTTGCCAACCTAAAAAAGTCATTATATATAATCTATCCATATATTAAGTGCTTCTTTTTCATTCGCCATAACTTCAGTTTCCCACCACCAGTCCTATTCCCATTCCAATTTTGCCTTTCTTTCTCGTATAATCCATTTTCAAAACTCTTCTTTGTATCTGTTCATGTTTCTCTGCTCTATCTAATTTTTAATTTTCTTCACATATTTCCTTCAGCAACCCCTGACTTGGCCTCTCAGTTCACCATCTAAATTCTTCGCTAAGTTTCCTATTTATTTTTTTACCCTTTTACGTCCCACCATTCCTCCACATTCCTCTCCAATCCACTTTTTTCAAACATTTCCTCCATGATTCGATCTTTTCCTGTTTTTTTGTCTTCTTTTGTCCAATATTTTCCTTGATTAAGTTCTTTTAAATCTTCATTCGTCTCTCTCCACCTGACGTTTGCCACAATACCCTCTTATCGTTCTTCCCTATTTATGTGTGTTTTCTGTATTTATGTGTATTGTGCTTTCTCTTCATTTACTTTATTTCTTGTGTGTAATTTCAAATCTGGTTTAGCTATTAGGCTCTTCAGATCGGGAGGAATGGTATACAAGGAAGGGAATGGAAGTATCTTACCCGCCCCCTTAGATGCCTCCATGTCGAGATTTTTCAACACCTTTCCTCTGGCCATCCTTTTCATTTTCAACGTCATCTCTGCCATTAGTAGAAAATAATCAGAGTTTTTGTTTGCACCCATATTTATACTCTGGTATTTTTATGCTGTCTCGGTGTTTATTCTGTATCGTATTTTAATCTATCTGATCTTTCTTTACGTAATTGAAACTTCCATGCATATCGTCATCTTTTATGGTTTTTCTTATAGACTAATACCTATCACCACGGAATTTTATTTGCAGAAATAGCTCAAATTTGCCCCTCCATGTGTCCTCATACCTGACCCAAATTCTCCCATGTTTACTCCCTCTTCTCCTTCCCCCCCACCGCGTTTCAATCTCACATTATAATAATATAAGCTCTCATCTTTTCCTTATCTATGAGTTCTGTAGTTCCACTGCCACACGCTCTATCGACGATTTTCAGGGTATTTCGTGGAGGCACAAGTTCTAGTATCCTTATGTATTATTCTTCCATCTCTGAATCACTTTTGCCAAAATATAATAAGTATAGTCATCAAGCATAATGTAAACTCATTCTTCAACCCATTTAAGTCCACAATTTTTCAGAATATAACCAGTTACTGATGGTAAACTGCATTCAAATTTGCATCTGCGACTTCGGTATCGTTTCATCCACCAACTTGAGACCTTGTGCACACACTTAATTATGGTAATTATCGCACGGGGTTATCATGAAAAAGCTCCGGCATTCCCATACTTCGGTCAAGGAGAGTCAGCTGTTCCTTTCAACTATTAAGGACCGACCACCTTGAAAAGCCTGGGAACTGCGCTTCATCCCCAGACGGAATAATGACTCGTCTGTAAGGTCTCACGGTGGTGTTCTCTCAACCGCCATCAGGGTGTCGATCCACAAATTTCCCCATGCTTTATCTACATTTTCTTTTGTGATAGGGAAAATGTTGTTTATCAGTAAGACAGTAAAAAATTAACATTTGTATTTTTGCATTACATCTATATTTATCCTGAATCCAACTTAGATGGATATGAGCTGGGCTAAGGTAAGATTATGATTATACGATCACGCACACACACATACATGTATGCATATATATAGGATATTTATATGGATAAGAGATATATTTATTCCCCAAAAGATAAAAATCCATGCCTTACGATTAACTGGGTTATTTACGAAGGTGGTCTCTTAAGTGCTTATTAGTTAAAGGGTAGAACATTGGGAGGAAAATGTATAGAATATCAGAGTTAATTGCTAAACTTTTCCAGTTTGGATATGAAAAAGAAGAAAAACCATCCTTTGTACATTATAAGTGAATTTCCCAAGTATAGCGTTCAACGTAAAGAACATGAAAGTGTCTGGCTCTGACGAAGAGAACTATAAAATAAAAATTACGATTTTACTCAGCCTTTCGCTGTGAATAATATGATCATGTTCGTGAAAAATAGAAATATTCTAGTATATAAATTACTCGAAGATAATAGGTGCATACGAAGAAGATTGCTTCAGATATACGTGCACTATTTTTAAATGCTTTTGTTCAAGTACTAATGATACTTCGTGCTAAACGAATGCATACCCTTTTACATTCCCTTCAAGTACAAGAGTAACTAAGGATGACTTAAATAATCTACCAATTACAGTGCATAATAAAATTCCACCATAACAGAATGATTATTAACAATCCTGCTTATAGGATTTTCTTATCCAAAATCGTCAAAATCGACATGTACGGTTTACTGACGTAAAAAGCATACAACACTCAATTCATAAGCATTATGAAGAAATAGAGAAATTATTACTTTGTATATTTCCACATATG
>WURS02452224.1:0-14125 GCA_011762765.2 Rhinocypha anisoptera
TTTTTTTTGCGTGTTCCGGCGGCCGCTACCCTCTGAACGCGGGGGGGGGCGGGGGGGGGGGGGGGGGGGGGGGGGGAGGAAGGAGGGCTCAGGGTGGCGTCTGGTGCGTGTCAGGAGCGAGCCGCTTTTTGATGGTGGCACAATATTTCCTTGCAATGAAAAATTTGCAAAGAGAAAGGCGGCTTCGAAGGCGGAAGGCAAAGAGAGAGGAAAATGCTGGCGGAGGAGGAAGCGGATCTTGTATTTTATTATTATTATTATATTTTTCACTCGGTGGAAACTCCACCCTTTGAAAGAAAACGGCGCAAGAGGTAACGCCTTCCGGGTATCGGAGATGGGGAAACAAACGTTTCATTTCTCTTTTTCCTTGCAGTGGATTGGGACTTTTTTTTTCATGTTTGGAAAGAAAGTAGGATTTAGAATAATTTCCTTTCCTATTGGTGGGTGACACACGTGGGATTTCTTTTAAAGGATTACATGAATTCATGCGATGAAAGTTTCCAGGCTTTTTTTAAAATGACAATTTAATTTTTTTAAACGAAAATTGATCGAAAAGATAAAAAAAGAGAATTTCATTTAAAAGATGGTGTGCGTACTAGACATTCATTTGTTACGCACGACTTTCTATTGCATCTTCAGCAAATGAGTCCCCGGGGACTTCAAAAGAAATATGCTACAATACTTTATCAGCGTTGTTAAAAGTGCAGTTAGAAGACAACTGAGACTTTCTAAATTCTATGCGTCATTAAAAGGGATGTCACGTATTTTCTCTTGTGTTAGTAAATGCTGGAACAGTTTTAAATAGTGGACTCCGTCATTCCAGGAGATAATTCATTTCCATCTTTTAATCGCCGTTTTCGTTAAAAAATTTTTTATGACGATTATTGAATGAGGGTTGGATAAAAAAAAATAAATCGCACAATTAAGCTGAATCCGCCAGCCGAATAAAAATAGTGCGCAATTGAAAACTCAAAATGCTGACTGGTTTATTCGATTCTCTCGTCGTTAATGTATTGTAATGCAGCTTTTCACTTCGAGGATCCGTCCCTCCGGTCGATCCCGCGAGAAATCATCGGAAACACTCCCATTCATTTTTTCTGCCTCCCTAACGTGGCTATTACGAGTAGAATGTGAGTATCTTCGGATATATTGGAACTAATTGGGTTTTGAAAAGTGAGATTACTTACCTCCAAACATAAATTTCTGCGTATGATTTCAATTAAATTTAATATACACTCCGGGACACCATATGAGTTTTACTACAACTTCATATGTCCACTATAAATATGTCTACACTATCTTTTCGTAGAAAACACACTGGACTGACTGATTTTTCATAAAAATTGAACTTAACTGCATTGAGTTATTAGAATTATTATTTTACCATGCACCTGTAGTAAATACAAGAAATGATAGTTTGCTCAGTCTCCCTCACCTTATGAGGAATTATACATATTATCTTCCTATGTTCCGAATACAAAGAGATAGAAATACAGTATGTAAGGACATTGATTTTTTCTATTGTTTATTTTTTGAAGTTAAAAAGAAAATTAAGATATTATATTTTTTAAGATTGAATTGTTGATGAACTATCTTCATTTTTGTACATTGTATTGTAAATGTTTCACTTTTTGTCATAAAATATGTATGGAAAAGGGTTTATCCCGTCAATAAAGATTTTTTATGAATATGAAAATTTAGGGGAAATGGCAGTAACAGCAACGAAAAGAAGTTGATTCCGAATAAGATTCCGCTCATTCCCTCTGTGACTAGAGAAAAAATTAAAATGAAAACTTGTGTTACACCATCGGAGAAAAATCCTTGAAGAATTATTTACGGAATTTATTTCTTTTTAAATTCGTAACAAAAAGTTAACTAAAGGACTACAATATTAATACTTCTTAACTCAGTGTAGTGTAGATGGTGGTATGAATAATATAGTATGGTAATTAGAATCGAAAAATAATCGACAAGTTTTGATAAGATATCGCGGGTAAGTGATTGGTTCACGTTAATCGCACATAACCGATTGCAATGAATTATTCTTTTTTTTAATATTTTGAGGTAGCGAAAAATGGAACACGAGACGTTACACAGGGTTAATTATTTTCTATTATTCGTTAAATTATGTCACAAATATTTATGGTTGATTGTTTTTAAATAGTAATTTTTTAGATGCTTACTTTCGGTTTTAATTTAACCTCGAAGCTAATATCTTTCAACCCATTTTCGGTGGTTTTCCCAATAAATTATGCGGTACTTTCTTGGGTGGTAAGAATTCCATTGAATGACACCTGTATACTAGGCAAATTTCCTTAATGTGGCCTAACCTCTCTCAATTTTAATACCTATTGCTTTCAATATTAAAACGCGTAATGAGATATTAGACATACGATATAATTTTTTTTCATGATGACTTTCAAAATAATAAAAGCAATTTTGATGGTTATGTCGTCATGAGTCTTAGGTTAAATTGGTCCAGTGCAAGCGCCCGCTATTTGACGCTGTCTGAACATTACCCCTTCACCCCTCCAGGACTTATCATTTACCATCTGAAGCAATGTTTCTCAGCATTTGTGACTGAGTAAAATAAGAAAAAATAATCTTGCTGAAGAGAACCCCACTCAATGATTACTCTATGACTTAATTGCTTAGTGACATTTAACGTCGCCACTTAAAGTGCTGCAATACAATGTCATCGTGAACGGGACTTAATGCGATCTCGACTTCCTTCCTTTTAGAGAATGTTTATTATTTCATTCCACACTTCAAGTTCATTCATTTGATACTGCTATTCACTGCTATTTCGCGCGGAAGAGTAAGGATTCCGTTGAACCCTAGTTAAGAAACACTACCCTAGAATGACAGTCGGCAACCAGGCGGTCGACCTTTAAATATCTTTCAAAGGTCGTCAACTGCGAAAAGGTTTATTTAGAGATGTCTCTGTTGATTTCTATATTTTCCGATGATTTATTTGACTCAGATCTTTGCTATGATCCATTGTAGTGGTATGGAAACCTCATCTTGGCGTGGAAGTAATGAACTTGGATGATTGTTTGATGAATTCTCTATAACATTCCTGCTTTAACTGTGATTTATAAAAAGAAGAGGAGATGCCAAGGGGATGACAGCCGTCGAAGGCGAAAATCCGAAAGAGAACGAGAGAGCACCCGAGGTATCAATCGCCTGTGAGACGGCCTGCTCGGTGTCTGGTTCGCTCCATGCCTGATTGCCTTCACTATCAGTTTGAGCGTCGTGCTCGTGACCTGCAAACGACGACCCAACGAATACCCAGCGACGACCCAACGACAAAGTATTCATATACCAATAACTGTGGGGCGGATATATTTAAAAAGTAATATTACCCTCGTACAATCAGAGATTAAAAAATATATCTTCGCAAACATGAAGAGGATAATTACGATCGGTAGTGTACATATTTTGTCGTTACGTTGGGTAAGAATAAACTTAGCATTTTACAGTCATATTTTTACTTATTACGACCATGGTTTCGTCACTAGTTCCCCGAGAATATTTTCACTATAAGTGAAGACAGATGGGTATATTGTGTTAATTAGTTACAAAGGTTGTATGGTATTGTTATACTATTGTTATTAATTGTTTCTTCGGTGGATTAAAAGAGTGGTAAATGGAAATTTTGTTTTTTGGTTGAAAATTGAAAAAACACTGTCAATTTCTCGGCGACCAAATTTTGAAAGGTGAGCTGCTCTCCAACTGGTTTCATCGTTTTCAATAATACGTTTTTCAGTGTAATACGGTGAAATATCTAGCAGTTTTCACATGTAAGTGCTACACCAGGTGAAACAATAGCCTGGAAAGCTACTACAACCCAATATTCAGATTGAAAACCTATGATGGTGGTGATGATATAATTTTATAAAATAAGATCTTAATTGATGTTACTACAGGCTGAGCTAACAAAAATAAATAACAACATGTGAAAGAAAGTGATCAAACTCACAGAGAGATCAGGCTCGTCTAAAGAGTTGCGCCTATTTGAGCCCACAACTCCTGTATTTCCAACAGTCCTGCTACTACTTCCAGTTTGAGATGTAGCAGCAGCATCTTCTCTGATTTTGTCTCTCATTTCAGGAATTAAAATTTCCAAAGTGGCCCTGGCAGCTTCTGACTTAGCTTGTTTCTTGCTTGTGCCATAACCCATACCATATTGCATACCATTGATAATCACTGTGGCAGCATAGGGAGTGCCAGCATTTTCTACAAACAAAGTGTTTTAGGAGTAAGTCATCATGGAAAAAATAACACTATGTGAATTAAAATTACTTTACATAAAATATAATTATTATTTTTGGATAAAATAGGACTCTTTAAGTGTTATAATGCCTTCTCTTAATAACCCTTCTTGCCAGGCTCAATGACTAAATTCACAATTAAAATAAGCATGAATGTAACAAAATCCTGACTCAACAAGAATGATGAACTTTGAGGTTTCATATGATACTAATAATACATTAATAATAAATTGTGAAATCAAAGACGACATCATATATGCTCTATGGATAACAACAAAGTGGATATATAAGAAAGGGGTGAAATTTAAAAGGATTTCAGCATCACTGCAATTTATTAATTGCAAATATATCCTTTTGATAGTGATTACAAGGCAGAAAAGGGATTATTTTATTATAATAAATACAGCTTCAAACAATATAAACAATCACCTTTAAATTCATTAGCAGTGATTTTACTCTTCAAAAGAGTTTATGATGTGTTTAGTTTATCAATCAAACGGAAATACTTTTACTTGAAAACATAAGAGAAAATTAAATCATTTACTGAATCAAATGTATTCTACTGAATAAAATCACTTACCCAGCTCTTTAAACTGGTAGCAGGGTTGTTTCTTGAGTGCATGTTGGACGTATTCGTGTAGTATACAAACGTAACTTTTTCCACTGGGGTTCATGATCCATTCTTTTTTGGATCGAGGTCCACTTGAAACTCCATCTGCTTCACTCCCTTTAAAAGAGAAATTCAAAAGTATAAAGCAACTACAGTAAAACCTTTACCTAATAAACCTCCGCCTAAAGGAAAAACCCATTTAATGAACAAATGCTATGGTCCCAGACAACTTCCTAAGTAAATGCATCTCTCATTAACGAACTCCCATTTTATGAACACTCCTGCTTAACGAAGTGAAGTATTGGTTCTATACTTTGCTTACCCCACTACATTTACATCTTCATAGAGTAATTTTACCAAAACTTTGTTTTGTTTTATTTTGCATGGTGTATGCCAACTTGAAAAGTTGTAAAGCCAGAGTGATTCAGTAAGAACTTGTCTTTCGTAGCTTTCATTATAAAATTGAGGAAATAGATACCACATGACTGTCCTTCTTAGTGGGAAATTTAAACTCAGAAACAAGGATAAGCAGCAATAAACATAATATAATAATAAAAAGGACATAAGTATTTTCATTTTTAACTGAAAATCTGAGGAAAATGAGGGAAATGATGAGGGTGGGCCAGAAAAAATTTCTCATAACTTGGCAGACGGAATGAATTTGTCAAACTTGGGAGGGTTGTGAACCTTCCCAAATGGCACTGGAAAAGGGGGGCCTCATTCTGGAACAATAAGATAGTGTGACCATTCTAAGCTTTCTTATAAAGTCGGACCATAAAAATAGGAGAGTCTAGAGAGTAGGAAGGAGGTGATTATATGTATAAATACATATTCTCGTTACTGTAAAATGTAGATATATGCATTCCACAGCCAAGTAGCTAGTTTCTGTGGCAGATGATTTTTCTTTTTCCATTTGAGTGATACAATGTGCACTGTGTCTCTGAAAAACGAACTCTCCCTATAACGAAGTGGCAAAATTTTGGTCCCTTGGATTTCACTTTTCAGAGGTTTTACTGTATTTTACGTAATTAATATACATGATCATACAACAGAAAAAAATTTGGCTACCTATGCAAAAGGAACAAGTCATGATATTTAAATATGCTAGTAGAAATAGAGCCTTTCCATTATGTCTTTGAATTAAGTGGTATTCAGTGACTGATGCTTTAAAAAAAAATCATTCCAAAATATATGCTGAATAATAAAACCTATTATAAATCTTATTAGGCATGTGGTTATGGATTGAAGATTACTCTATGCTTTCTCTAGCAGCTACAGTAATGAACTTAAAGAGCATTCCAAATGACTAACGAAGGTGAACACTGGTGAAAATTGCATATTTATTTTTTGTAATGGAATGCAATGCACTTACGAGACACTATGGCACTAAATAAATGAGTATTACATATTCAGGATTAATGTAGTAGAAGGAACACATATTGAAAGAAGATTTAGTACTTTTTCACAGGATAAAACTATTACAAAGAATGTTTCAACTCACTGAACCATTATAAGGTACAAAACAAAAACCAAAGGCAACACACAGTATACATAGAAAAACATGGGAAGGGGAGGAAAAGGAGGGGGTGGGGATGAGAGGTTGGACAGCGAATGAAGGTGGTGGAATGTGTCACCACAAAAAAATGAATTGCAAAAAATTGCCTTCTCTAATTTATGTGAAGCATTTATGTTTAAACAATATTTACTTTAAAATAGCATTCAAGTAGAACCATAATTAATCATCTAATATATCTGACATAGCTTACCAGAGCTTTGAATAGGAAAGGTTATAAGCTTCGTTCCTTCTGGTAGAGTTGGCCTCTGCAACTGTTTAGTACGTTTTCGTTGTTTAGTGAACTTTCTTCGGGCTGACCAGGACCTGGAACAATAATATAAGGAAGTATCACAAAATAAATTGCCACTCATAAACCATGATGAGCCTTTGCATTCAAATTGCTTTCCTTTACTTGGCTTCTGAAAATCAATAATGTACATTAATTTATTATACAAATACAAAGAAAGGTGATATAGTTACCATTACCTGTGTACAAATTAAAAAGCAAAGAAGACAATAGACACCCATAATTCCCTTGCATAACAATACCCATCCCAATTCTCCATCTGTTACCCTTACTTGGACAACCAGACTCACATAAAGGTTTTGAATACAACATCTAAACCTCAAGTACATTCCTTCGAAAAACTTTTACTAAATTTTGTCATCATTTGGTTGTTTTACATTTTCCTGTAATTTTGAAACAAATCGTAATAGTAGTATTTTAGTTTAAAGGGTGCATCGACGGCTTTGGTCATTTCGCACCTCTTCAATTCATAGAAAAACCCATCTGGACAAACACAACAACCATGCCCTGGGTGGGATTCGAACCCGCGACCTTTGGGTGCGCTGGCGAGCACGCTACTCACCAGGCTAACCCGGTCGGCTTGAAACAATTCTGATTGTGCTCTTTATTTCATTTGATAAAATGTCCCCTTTTTCTGAAATTATATTCATCTATGAATAATTTTCCCTTTCTCTTATCTTTTATTAATAACTATTAGTCCTTTATTGCATGTGAAATAAAACTCATTGTGTGAATGTCCTCACATACTGCACCTTTTTTTTTGGAATAAAGATTAAAATATTATGCATTATGCCATTTCTAAATACTTTTAAGCAAGTTTGCTGAAAAGTCATCTCTTCACATGCAGATGAAAGTAGTCAACAAACTTCATTCTCATTCATAACTGAGTCACTACCAGATGAATGATATGATGATAGCAACAGACTATACCTACCACACTTTACCCCTGAAATGCTGATGGATAACTTCTAGTTAACTTCATTAATGCAATAATGTTGACAATAATCCCATTAAATACAACAAAAAAATACTTATTATTGCATGGCCATGAACATCTACAACCCCTTGAAGAAGGACTTACCATAAAATACCCATACCTCTCCCAAAATAATTTCCTGGACAAGTATTACTTTTTGTAAAGGCTACAGCACCCAATCAGGTCTACTACAAATTTGTTACAAGTTCAGATGACCTATATTTGCCATTCACTACATTTAAGGAAAACTTAGTCATTGCAGTAGCGGTGATTAGATGTAAATCCAAGGGAAGATCTCAAGTGAACGTAACTGGTGAAATGATAACACAAGAGGTGATATCTAATTACAGAAAGAAAAAAGTTCGCTGACCATTCACGTAG
The DNA here is from genome assembly GCA_011762765.2 of Rhinocypha anisoptera. NCBI lineage: Eukaryota > Metazoa > Arthropoda > Insecta > Odonata > Chlorocyphidae > Rhinocypha > Rhinocypha anisoptera. Next base: position 8,104 of record WURS02452224.1, read on the forward strand.
TTTAAGCTTAGAGGGAGGTGCAGTTGCCCATATTGGAAGGACTTTATCAGAAATCCTATACACATGAGTTTGAACTGGTTTGAGCAAAGTGAACGAAAGAGCTGAAGCTTTATATGGATTTATTTTAAGCAACCAAGAGCTGGACCAGGTGTTTAGCACTTCAAGAGCATGCTGCAAGAAGGTGCTGTCTTTGCCAGAATCAATCTGACTGAAAATTCTGCAGTCATCTGCATACAGGAGAATTTTACAACTTGTGGTAGAAATAGCCTCGACTAAGTCATCAATGTACAATGCAAATAATAACATCCCAAGAACACTTCCCTGAGGAATGCTGGAGGTGGTTGAAACAAAGGATGAGTAAATGCCAACTAATACAACATATTGTTGCCTATTACATAAAAATGGTTTAAGAATGGAAAGATATTGCCCATGGATGTTGTACCGATTTGCAAGCTTGAAAAGAAGTAATTGGTGGTTTAGAGTGTCGAACACCTTGGTAAAATCTACATAGCACACATCCAGTTGTGCAAAACATTCAACAGATTCAACGCAATGCTGCAAGAGAGATAAAGTGCCCAAAGTTGAAGAACCAGGTAGGAAACCAAGTTGCTCATCAGAGATAGTCAGTTGATACGAGTAGGATGGGCAGAAAAGATATGGGGCAGTAAGATTCAACTGAAGATTTTTTGCCTGATTTAAATAACAGGAAAGACATTACCTGATTTCCAAACTGTGGGGAAGTAACCTGTCGCAAAGCATCTGTTGAGAAGAATGAATACTGGCAATGACAAAGAAGGAACAGCATTTCTTAGGAACATGGCACCCAGCTGATCTGAAGCAGTTGCACGATTGACTTTAAGAGAGACTGGAGTTGCATGAATTCATCTGGTGAAGTAAAGATTAAAGAGAGTGGAAAGTAACACGATTACAACTCAGATTGGAGACATCCAGGGGTTGGCTTGAATTGAAGGTAGATCAAAAGAATTTATTGAAAAGATTGGCCCACATTGGTCCAGCTGCTACTTCGGTGCAGAGAGAAATTTCCTTGGGTGTGCCAACAGATTTGCGATGGGAATCAATCATTTTAATCATTCATACTTAAAACAGTGATCAACCCGAAGGTTGGTATGTATTCATATTCATTCATACTTAAGCGTGTACAAATACTTCATTTTATAATGGCAGTCACTATTATCTAATTGTTTAAAATACTCGGAGCTTCATTCTATTAATTTCTATAACAGATATTTGTTTGTGACATCTCCACATTCCTTATAACTGTTGTCGCCAAACTTAAATTATAAATATTTTTTGTCTTTGATAATAATGCCTATTCCAAGGGTAACATAAAAAATATTATGTTGAAAATCTTATAGCTGATGGGAAATAAAATTGCTTCACCTGAAAGTTCTGCTTGATGTGGGAATCCTCAAAGCAATTGAAGCCTCCTTTATAATACAAAATGTTCTTCCAATCAAATATGAAACCTCATGTATAGAATAAAGGAAACTTAGCAATTCCACAAATAACACTTTATTATGACCGGTTTCGTTCACTTGGTGGCATCGTCAGATATCACCAAGTGAACGAAACCGGTCGTAATAAAGTGTAATTTGTGGAATTGCAAAGTTTCCTTTATTCTCTACATCATGAAGGAGTTCCACATTGTAGAGCTGAGTATGATTTCCTATGAAACCTCATGCAAACCATCGTTCACCAAAGCATCAATTCCGAGTGACCACTTATGGCATTCTCAACGTCACTACCAGAACCAAAAATACTTTCCTCAGAGCCTCTTTCAAGCAAAATGCCCTCATCCTTCTCATCACTCAAATCTTCCAACCTTATCTCTCCTGCACTTGCCATGATTGTCAGTGTTGGTGCAAAAATCCAGATAAAAAATCCAGATAAACACAAAGCACAACTTTGAAAATAGTCCTTCCAGACAAACGACTTATGACCAACTGACTCTGTGGTAAATAGGCTGAGTTGCCTTTCTTGGAAGAATTCGTGAACCTACTCTCTATAGTCTGCTATCTCAAATACCCTTTCCACTCAGACCATTCTCAAACCTAATCTTTTGAAAGACAAGTTCTTGGGTCTGAATGAGCTGCCTGTCCCACCATTATCAATAGGGCATGGAATTTTCAAATATACCCGGTGATAGGGAATAGCACTAAAAGGGTTAAATAATCTTAAAATTCTCAAATGATGTCCACATTAGTATTACAATTGTGCCTGAGGGCCCCATGATAATATGCTTGGCTAAATGAAAGGGAAATAAAAACATCATAATTCTCGTAGCCCCGCATCTATATCTCTTGTTGATTTTCCAAACAGAAATGGTGCTTGACCAAATGGGGTCCTTTGAAAAACTAGGCATCAGCAAGGGGATGTTTATACTAACAGTGAAGACATCAAGCTTTCATCTCAGAGCAGAAGAAGCTTAACCTAATATGTACTCCCATGGGGATATAGAGATGCTCTGATTAGAATTTCAAAAGATACAAATGAATGCCAAATGCTTACACCACGAGGAAGGCTAAATTGATGTCCCAAATGATGAAGTGATATCTTAAGAAAAATATCTAATGGATAAATAAATAATTTATCACAGAATAATAGACGAAGCTTGTTTAATTAACTTGCTAAAGATTATTTCGTTACAATAATATTCAATACTAAAAAATTGTAACAAAGTATAGCGTGAGAGGTCCATGCAGTGCATGGGAAGTTTAAAGGGGTCAGTGCATTGCATGTAGGATGACGTTGAAGGGTTAATTTTGAAAATGGCTTCATCACTCTATTTGTAAATTCTGACGACCTTTTCTCATGTTTTCACTCTGCTTCCATATTATCTGTGACTACTAGAGAGTATCCAATAAGAATTAATTAATACTATAACATAAAATTTTTTCTCTGTAACAGTGGTTTATTTTAACATATTCTAATTAATTTTCAATTTAAGTTAATGTAACTAGAAAAAGCCCATAAGGAATTTCAAACTGGCAATTGGAAAAAGAAATTCATCTTGTGTTATTCCATATTAACAGGAGAGATAATTTGATAGATTGACAAAGATCCACGACTCATGGTTGACATTATAATCAAAATTAACCCTTTTAGTGTCAGTGGGTTAATCTACCATCCCCATTTTTAAAATAATTTTTTCCTAAATTACATAAGAGAGAAAAGTAGAAATAAAATATTTTACTTACCCAGTAAGTAGTTGGAGTGTAAATAAAAACAAAATTTGGCACCAGCAAGTTCATATTAATATATGTATTATATATTTATTTAAATGTGGAAATACACAAATTCCTCAAAAAAGTCCTGTGATTTTTCAAATATACCCAGTGATAGGGACTAGCACTAAAGGGTTAATTAAACTTAAAATTATCAAATGATGTTCACAATAGTATTAAAATAGCTGTTTTCTCTCTCATATTGTAATCAGGATATTATACTTACTTGAAGCGTAATACTTTAATTGTTTTGAAATGGAAGAGCTTCTTGCAGTATTCTTGCACTTGAGCATAACTTAATGATTGCAGTGCTTTATTCTCTTGAGCTGTCTCAATACGTGCACTTGGTAGAACTGGAGGAGAAGACTGGCCTCCTGTAAGAGAGATATGGGATGGCACTGACATCAAACTGTGGTATATTGTCATCATTTATATATAAAATCTTGACAAAATGTCATTTTAAGAACATGAATACTGCTGTTGGCATGACCCATTATTGTTACTTTTGTTCCGAACTGGGATACATGTGACTTTTTGGCATTCAACATTTTTCCATAAAAAAAGGAAAAACCATAACAATGAACATCCATGCTTCCTTTTGCCTATTTTTTTTGATTGGGTGACATTTTATGAGACACATAAAATTAGTTTAAATTTATACTAAACAATAAAAAATTATTATTCTGTACAATAAGAAATGGCAACAAAGAAGTAGGAAAATCACATGTTAATCCAGAGTGATATCAGATAAATTCATGAAGGAAAATTTTTGTATCTTCAATGAAACTCCAAAAAATGAAGTTAGTTCTTGGAAAATTATCAAGAAGCATTTAATCATTCTAAATATGCATCAGGTTGCAACCCAAGGGTCAATTTAATGAATTGATAGGGGAGACTTTTACTTGAAATACATTTCTTGAAATTTAACACCATTTTACCTTTTGGTTCTTCTATAAATCACTGATAATTAAGTTAATGAAACCGACAGTAATTATAAGTTTTCATATTAGCCCACATATTTCATTGGTAATATTGTAGAAACTAAAATGAATATTCTGCCTAACCCTAAAAAACAAGGGCTAACAGAATATTTATATGAAGGGATATAGTTAAGGGAATATGTATGTTCAGTCAAGAGAAATGACATTCAACATAGTAGATATGCAATAATTATACCATTTGCAACTGATGAGGGCAATCCATTTTCAGTGGGATCTTTAGTAGATGATTCCTCTTTCAGATTCTTTATCTTCTCCATCTGTTCCTTTTCCAGGGCCCGTCTGTATTGTAGGCAGGGTATACCACTTAGAGGAACTTCATGTTTCTGAATCGGGACAATTAGATAACGAAATAGAATATGATTGAACTATCCTTCTGCATAAGTATCACCATTTGAAAATCACTGAATTCATGTTACAAGTTACACATACCAACATGGTACATTGTGTCTGTAAACAAAATTCATATATTGAACAATGAAAAGCAAGTAAAAAATGATCCATAAACACTCTTTCCAATATAATGGTAATTGAAATAAACCATAAAAGTGATACAAGAACAAGTTAAATGAATGATAAGTGATTGCTGAATTAATTGGGAATATCTTCACTGAAAAATCTTTTCTTGGTTTGCAAAGACATAGGTACTTTCCATTTTTTATAAAGGATATTATTTTACTCATTCTCCAACAATATATTACCATAAATTACATAAACTAAAGATAATTTCTGCTATTATTTTTATTAGGTTAGCCACTATCCAAGACAGTACAGTTTATCATATCAATTGGTCTCTTAAGTTGGCAACAAAACCTGATATCGCAATAATTTTCATACTATATTAGAATCAATAAAAAACATCATGTCAACTGAAAACAGCACACTTGAATGCTTCTAACAATGACCAATTGGCAGAATAGTGACATGCTAAACAAGTCTTGTTTTCATAATTAACAAAAATTTCCTATTCAACCATCCAATAGTAATTCATCAATACCAGAAATCCAAAATCAATCTTATGAAAAGTTTTTCCGAAGGTCTATCAGAATATATGATGGAATAAATAATTGGGAAAAAGAATAAGGAACTCCAAATTTTCAAGATTATTTCAACAGTGTTTCTGCTTACATGCATGCGGATGACACAACACATCTATTTCTCAAGAACTTGACTATGGTGAAGTACAACATAATATTAATTTAATGAGTAAGTGGTGTAATGATAACCTGGTTCTTATTAATAATAAAAACAACTAATTTTATGCAGTTTCACATCCATAAAAAATCCTAACTAGTGCCCTTCTTAAGCTAAATAATTCCATTCTAAGTTCCTCCACTGTGACTAAATTCCTGGGTCTATGAGGGTGGACTGAAAAGTTTCTGACCCAACAAAGATACAAGACATTTTCTCTGAAATTTTTTTTAACTTTTCAACATAGTCTCCTTGTAACTCTGCACACTTCTCCCAGCGATGCTCCCATCTCTGTAATACATCCAAAAAGTACTCAGCATTTTTCTCTGCAAAATAATTGTTCAAGAAGGTGATTGCCTCTTCATTTGACAAGAATCTCTGTCCTAAGAGCGCAATTTTTAGATGAGGGAACAGAAAAAAGTCGCTTGGGGCTAGATCTGGTGAGTAAAGGGTGGTCAAGCAATCCAAACCGTAATTCGTGGATTTTCGCCATGGCAACCGCTGAGGTGTAAGACGGTGCGTTGTCTTGGTGAAACAGGATTTTCTTTTTCTGCAAATGTGGCCGTTTTTCCACAAGTTCTGCCTTCA
>WURS02452235.1:0-14125 GCA_011762765.2 Rhinocypha anisoptera
AAATTTTTCGAGAAAGAGAATAAACGGCTGGCCTTTCTCTATTCCTCAGTGTCTCAGGGTTCGGGATGAATGGACGGTCAGGCCGAGTCCCACACTTCCCAGGGCTAGCTTCCCTGGGGGTGCGTAAAAGCATTTCCCATACCACCTAAAAAAAAAAATTAGCTGACAAGCACGCTACCCACCAGGCTAACCCGGTCAGCAGTTACATATTTTCTTTCCAAGATGTTGTTACTTCAAGCAATTTGGCCATATGAAGGCGTTTGCTGCATCCTGATTTGATCGGATTTCGGGTACACCGTTTCCAAATGTTGTGGAGCTCGTACGTGTCTTCCCTGTCGAAGTTAGTAGGATGTTTTTTCATCTCGATAACCTCACGGATAAGTCTGGTGTAGAAACGTGACTCGACCGGTAAAATAGCATCGTCACTTCGATCTGAAGGCGCCAGGTTTAATCTTGGCGTCTTCCGTAGTCAGTACTTAAGCAACGTGGGCGATGAAACCTGAAATATGCAGCCTTCACGACTACAATTTTGGTGTAAACGCTATCTCTACGAAGCGAGCCAGTTGAATCTGATCTGATGAAGCTGAAGGACTCATGTTACTCTACGCCGTTGTTTTCTTGAGGCTGTGAACGACTCAGCCTCTAACTAAACTCTTATGGTAACTGAAACACGTCAAACTCTCAACATCTCACTAAACTTTGCATATTTCACATCGTGTACTTGAAGGGTACAACGATAATGTCTTAGGGGTTACTTCGTGGAAATGTCTAAATATCCGTGATTTTAATAATAGAAAATCGCCTCAATTTCTACATTAGCTTTAATAACCGACCATGGTTTCAAAACTTTGCGTCAAGTTGACAGTGACACGAAGTCAAAATGACAGCCAAATTTGATGGCTGCAAAGTGGTTGGTTTTTAATTATTGTCTAAATTAACGTCGTTCTATTATTAACAACATGGATGCTTCAAGGATTCCCCAAGGTGGATACTTTCAAATGACCCTTTGATCAAACGGTCATTTGAAAGTCACCATTACTACTCACAGGATCTGTAACTCATCGAAATGCCGTTGGAGAAAGATTGTGTACGGGGTGTTATATAAGCAGGACTTTTCGGGAAGATTTTTTTTTCACCCCCCCACCCCCAATCCTCCTTTGTGGTCATCACTTATCGAATTCAGTTCACAGTTGTGTAATAAGTACAGGTACGTGTCAGAGATGGTTTCAGGCAAAACTCTGTGGAATTCTATCACCTTAAAAACACTGAAATTCCAATAATCAAGTATTTATTAACACGGCTCGGAGTTCGCCATGGCACTGTATTGTCAGGTGAGGCAAACGAGACTTTCCGTCCCATTCACATGACTTTCTTACCTCCACATATGTGTGCTCTTGTTTCTGGTTTGCCTCAACTGATTAAACCGTGCCACTGTGAAACCCTGGTCGTGTTAATAAATATTTGATTTGTGGAATTCCAGTGTTTTTCTTGTTTCTTCTACACTTACTTGGTTTCATAACTGACCTTGACATTGATAAAGTCAAAAATGTTCCTATTGGCAACGCTTAATGGTGTTTGCGGACCTGACATGTTTACGGAAGATCTGTATCCTAGTGAAGCATGCGTCAATGTCAATTATATAACGGTATTATTTAATGTTTATAGAATAAGAAGTCAAGAAGAAGTGGCAGTTTAGATTAATCTTCTTAGAATAAGAAGATTTAATGGAAAACTTTTAGGTTAGACATCCATCGGACGAACTCTGTTCCTTTATGTCGTTAGGTGAGTATTTTTCATCGGGCATTTTTTTGTTAAAATTTTTCTTTCATTTACGAAATCGTATTCAGGGATAATATAAAGAATCATTTATTGCTATCCGATACATTGTTGGGCATTATAATTAACACAGTTGTAATATTTTCCCCCATGATGTATTTGAATGTCAGTAATAGAGTAAAATTTTTAAAAATTAATTGTAAATGTCATTAAAGTATTAAAGAGTGGACGCTTTTAAAATTAATTTGATAATAATGAGTTTTTATGAATTACATCGAATAAATGTAACATTATATGAATTCAACAAAACTATGGGATAGGAAAATTTTAAAGTAGGAAGTTCGATGGTGAGTTTTCGAATGCAAAATTTATAATTTATTGGCCGACAGTTAAAACTCAAAGCCCACTCATACTGGAATTTTTGAAGTCATTGAAGCCTACGAGCCCTTACTCGATTTCATTCCAACTCTTTTCCCTGAATTTGATTTTATGCATTTTTTTTCAAATCGCTTTTCCTTAACTTCTTGTTTTGACTTTTTAACTAAATATAGAGCGAATGAAACGATTTTCCCCCCTTTCCCAAATTCTTCGTTTGAGAATCACTTGCGAAGCAAAAAAAAATGTATTCCTTTGGGAATATTCATGAAGTGAAAAAATCATCTGATCAATATAGTGAACGATATCACAGGGTTATCATAGGCCAAGAGAATCGGTGTTCTGGGTTACTCTAACGGCACCTGAAGTAAGATACTTGAAACGGCTCCTAATGGAATAAAAGAAACATTTTTTGTAGTATTCTGTTACTGAAGCGTAAAAGTTTTTCGACAACGTTTTAATAAAAGATTTTCTCTATGGAGATGTTAATATTAAGTAATAGAGTTGAAACGTAGCATGTGGAGTAAATTTTAAGTGGAATGTCGTTAGTAGGGACTTCACATTTTAATTGAATAATAAAGTTAGACGCTGTGATTTTAGCAGGCCGTTACCTGAATGTAACCGAATCCGACAAGGGCTGCATTGTAGACCTCATTCACGAGCAATTGTCTTTGCCGAATTTATAACCTTGACTACTCAAGACCTGTAACCTTAGTATATTGTGACAGTTGAAGTACAATAGTGAAAATTCTGTAGCCCGATGGTTAATTAAGTCTACGGTATTGTCAAGAGTTGGTGATGAACAAGGAGGATTATTTGGAAAGTCAAAAAATTCCGTCATGGATAAAAATTCGATGATTTAGCATTTGGAATTACACATTTCTTCTAATTTTAGAATATTACTTTCTTCTCCGCCTAGAGACAATCGGTTACCACCTTATTACTGCGTCATTTTTATCATAGCAATCTTTTTCCTACAGTATGAACTCACCTTTACCGCATATGAAGAGGCGGAGATTTCACAGAAGCATGTTACAAAAGAAAAATATAATACCGATTTAATTATTTTTCTGGTGTTAATCTGCCTTTGCGCTCAGAATAGATATTTAAAATATTACTCCTATCAGGATATCTGCTTAACACCGTAATACATTACATACTAAAAAAATGAAAAGTAAATCACGCAACACCCGGTTTCTTTAAGTGGTAACTAGGCATTTATATCTAGGTTCCTGAGATTCAGCGGGGAAGAGTAATATAGACTCACCTGAAGAAAGAAATAATAAAGGATGAAAATCATTGGCCTCCAAATAATTAAATAGTCCAATGAAGTGTGGTTTGGTGTCAAAACATGAGTCAATAAAAAGAAAGGAAACACTGCAAAATGAGATTCTTCTGGTTCACTGGATCTACGTAAATAATAGGATCTATTTACTGCGATCTCCATCTTTACGGTACAAGTAAAAAATATTGAAAATTTGCCGACCGGCCAGAGACGGCTTTCACGTCATCAAGATGAAAAGCCAAATCAAAGGGAGTTGATTTTTAAAACGAGTGAAGCAGCCATTGTGGTGACTACGTTGTATATTGGAATGAGTTTTTGTGAAAGGAGACCGAGAGTCCAAGTTCGAACCCAGGCGGAGTTTGATTTTTAAGTACTGTTCCAAGCTAGAGGAGAGAACTTCAAACGCAGTACACAAATCATCAGATGAGGCATTAAACTGTGTGACATTTAGAGAGTTTTCCCAAGGGAATGGCTATTACGATACGACAGGTTTCACTCCGCTACTCATCTGTATTTATTTCGCATCTCAAAGGCCAATTAATTTTTGAGTTCCGGGGGAAAAAAAATATGACTTTTCAGGGACGTCCTAATGAGACTCCAGCAGATCAGAATTTTATCCGAGTTTTAAAAAGGAATCACATTCCTATCCTTCGCAAATGTCACTAAATAAAATGAAATAGATTTTCCTTCACAAGCATTGAAACTGCTACTCTGACAGAAACGGAATACAGAAATAAAATGAAAAAGAAAATCTCAGAACTTCGGCTACTCTGGGGAGAAAACTGACCTTCCTCTCGATACTTGCAATGCGAATGCTTCAGATTGAGAATGAGGAAAGGTTGTAGATGGTAGGACGATAGGAAAATGATACGAGTGAGGTTGAGAACTGTTTTCGATACTTAAAATGGCGACGTTTTAGTTACATGACCAGCGTGTAATCATTCGTGGAGTGACACAGATTGAAATTCATCCCCAGTTGAAGGAGACATGTGGTGATGGAGTCATGGATGTGTCAAAAGTGCGTTCATGTGTGCGACAGTTTAAGGAAGGCAGAACATCATGTGACAACGAACCAAAACAATCTCGGCCTCGAACACCGACAGCGTCACAGCGAGTGGTCAAAACAGTTCCAGTGGTCAAAGCAGACTCCTAAAGAAGCCTTCCCCGAAGCCATAGAATCATTGCGTCGACGTTGCGAAAAATGTGTACGGCTGCAGGGAGATTACGTCGAGAGGTCAAACAAGTTTTATTGTTTTTAAGGTGAATAATGATTTGAAAAAAAATCGGAGGCCGTATAACTTAAAAGTACCTCGTATTTCCTGGAATAAGAGAAGGTTCCGCGTAACTAGTGACAACACCCCGAGTCCCAATGCTCCATTGCCTTTATTCGAGAGCCACTGAAACGGAAGAGTAAAATTGATGGACGATCACGAGAGTGCAGTAACCCGATTTTTGGAGGTACCCGGTGGTTGGCTCAAGCAGCGAAGGATGGGCTCAGATCAAATAATAACGAACTTTGTACAAGACGGGACACCAATCACTGAGCAACACTTTCCACCGCCAACACGCACTGAAGTGCAAAATTAGCCATCCTAGTAAAATACGGAGCCTCACTGGAATTACATGTCCCTTCCTCTTATCAAAACTTCGTACGAGGATGGATGGTTGGTGAGGTCGAGGAACTTGGCAAGGTACAAATCGTCTCCCAAACCGCACTTAACTCTACCTTAACTCTTCCCCTTGACCATCGAATACTGCAAGCTTTAAGTTTTCCAGGGATCTCTTCCGCCTTGAAAAAAAGCGACCGATTCTCTGGAGAGAGAGAGACGGAGGATGGGTAAGAGGGTGCCTTGAGATCCATCACGCCAAAAGAAAAACTTGGAATAGTTTCGTACGAAGAACTGCTCTTGTCTTAGTCAGGGTAAGAAAACCCTGAGAGGTATCTCTTTTCATTTATTCTTTCGATTCCCGTGCGGGAGGTCGTCCGAATATTCGTGTTTCGCTCGTAAGGATCCGATTTTCTAAGGGAATTATTTTGCTTTTTCTTACTTGAAGTAATTTTTCAGTGGAAAGGGTTGTTAAAAATGAAGTTCCATTATTATTTATTTCTTTAAGCTCAACTAAACCTAGAATAATGACATCAAAAACTCTACACAAACGATTGACAGAATAACATGAGCTCACAGAAATTTAGAACACACATAAATAGAATGTGACAATCTTTTTCATGAGGTACTGTTAATCCAACGGTGTCGGTGGTAATTAAAGTAACAACTTTAATCCACATATCTATAATTTGAAAAAAGCAATGACAAAAAACAGGGTTAATAATTCGTCTCGTATGATTGTAGTTAATGATTAGAATGTCAAATTGAATCTAGTACCTATGTAGTGGCTGTAATTTTAGATAATACCCTCATGTTGTGGAATCAGCCTCTGTCAATCACCCCAGCAGTGGATTCCAGAGTAACTTGTGCTCGTTAACAACACCAATCAAACGACCTCATTCGTAGCGCCACCATTGAGTCCGAAAGTGAACTTTTATCATGCGAGTGAGACACCGTAGGATCACCCTGCCATGGTAATCCTGCGGTGTCTTCCTTGTCGTCTCAATTTAGCCCTGTATTCGCCGAAATGCCCTCGTCTGGTGAATGGGACCTGTAATAACGAACCCTAGTGGCTATTTCGGGCGGAGTGGGTCTCTCGCCTGATGAAACACGTGTTTAAAGGTCGATTCCATCCATTTTATGCTTCTGGTGCATTTCAACCATCCCGGGAAGAGAAATATTACTACCGCGTCAGCTTATAATGACTTTCTAAGTCTTGTGTGTTCTAACTTCCTTCAATTCCTCCGGACCGATGCCGTGACGGGATGAAAGGATGAATCGGGTCTGTGTCAAGAGACCACCCCCCGGAAAAGTGTAATTTCCGGGGATATCTATTCAAGTTTCACAAGCCATTCCGTAGGAATTTTTTTTAACGCCAAAATTTTTCGGGAAAAAGATCGAGGCCTATTGAGTGTAACAGGCCCACCTACCTCGGTATAGTAAATAGCTCCTCCCTTGGTGTATAGTTTACTTTAATGTACTTCACATCTAACCTTATCTTAGCAATCACGATCAAGCTTCGGTGTGATCATGAGTTTTCATTATTTAAAAACTAAGTGGATTTTCACCCTTGAATTTAGACTTATTTATTGAAACCTTCCCGTCTCCCAAAGTTTGAATATTGTAGACTTTTATTTATTTTACTAATACATCCTATCGTTGTTTTTTTAATGTGGAATATATTTCTTTTCTTCCTCATCGATTCGTTTGCCTTAGAACCCCAGTGAATTGGAATGTACACGTTTGCTGAAAAATTGATAAGAGTATAGGCAAGTGTTGCCGGATAAAGCCTACAATAGTTCAAAGTCTCAATGAAAACACTAACAATACTTGTATATGACTTGAAAATAATAAACTACAACAACCATAAACACGATTTCAAACGTCGTGTAACATCAGACTTATTAGTAAAATTCTCATCTTCGGGAGTAAACCAAAAAACCGCCGCACACTTCGGAATTTACGTCTTTTTTTCTCCCACACCAATAACGTAACTACTAAACAAACTGTTGACAATTAATTATTTAAAATTTTGCATAATATAAATAACAACAAAACAACAGGCGTTACAATCGAGACCAACGAAAACCTAGACCCATCGGAAATAACGACAGTAATACGAGCAGAAGTGCTACAGATAACAATTTACAGATAAGCAGAATTATCATATAGAAACTACAGATAAGCAGATTAACAACAGAAAGCAGTATCGGTACCACCATAATTATTAAGTCTAAATCAGAAAGAAATATGAAAAATTATGCAGTAGAAATAAAAATGAAGCGATATAAAAATGGACTAGGTAAATGACACGAATAACTATATAGGTACCATCGTCTGTCTGTTATGCAGTCACCAAATTAACATACTATACATTATACGGAACATGCTATATATTATTATGTTAGGCTGGTGGCGACCGGGTTAGCCTGGTGGGTAGCGTCCTAGCCCAAAGGTCGCGGGTTCGAATGCCTCCTGGGGCTTGGGTGTTGTGTTTGTCCAGATGGGTTTTTACATGAATTGAGGAGGTCCGATATGACCATAAAAGCCGTCGAAGCACCCTATAAACAAAAATACTACTACTACTGTTAAGTTGGTTCAGATAGTTCAAATTTAAAATCCGTTCAGTAACCAGTTGACTTACAGCATGGAGCACACTTTAAAAGTTTTAAGGGTGCAAGTAGAACATAAAATCTTCGACGATCATACTTTTTATTAAAATGAAGTTTGCATATTTTCAGGCTTATTACGAAACATAGAGTTTTGGATACTTAAAAAACCTAGCATGACCAAAGTTGTCGAGTGCAAAGATTTATAAATTAAAGTAATTCACATTTCATTAAGGTCTGACGAGCGAAAAGGAAAAGTTTGAACATTTAATGGTTTAAGCGATAATAGAAAAAATCATTGGGATTATAATATGACTTGAAGCTAAGCCAAATGTCCTTGAGGCGACTTGGAGACTACTTCGCAGATCCAGATTTAGACTGAAGGAAAAATATGACTAGTATACGTATCAAAGAGTTCTATAGACGTAATAATATTTTACCCAATCGTCGGTAGGATCAGTAATTCCGCATACTGTTTCTGAATTTGGGCATGAATAGAATACATGCACTGAAAACTAATAAAATAATATCTCTTTCATCACTATATAATTATTTTCCAGATTCAACTACGGGGAAAATGATCGCTTGGAAAACAAGTTTCGAGGGGAGGACGTATTGTACCTTGCTATAAATTAAAGTTGGTCGCTGATCAGTTGAAATTTTGAATTCATCATGAATCACCCATTGCTGATTTTACACATGCAAATAGTAATACCAATCAAAAGCGTTTTCCTTAGTCTCATTTACACTGGCACGAAAAAAAGCATGAGGCGTGAGTACCTCGCTCGCGTGCTATCCCAAAATTCTCGGGCTCGAGTCCCCCTACAGGTTTTTTTCTCGGCCAAATGGGATTTACCTTCGTGGTTCTAAATGAACATAACCGTCGACGCAACCTATACTAAAATACTATTACTATAATGTGAGGCAATTATACTATTTTTCAAATGAAAATTAAATTTAAACTCCCCCATGTTAAGGGCGAAAGACGAACAGTAAAGGTATACTGAATTGTCGAATCTTTCCGTCTTTGCTCGCCCCATAGATTCAGAGTTCGGTACGGTTTAGGCATAGGACTGGGTCGAACCCATACTGCATCTGTGAGAGAGACCAAACAGGATTCTAAAGATGATTCAACACAATGGCTCCCGTCCAATTTTTAGAAGACTTCGACGATTGTGCCAGACAGTCACTTACGTCCCCCCACCCCCCTCCCTCCCTCTCCTTTTGGCACTGCATCCTTAAATGAAATTCCTTCGACGACGGCCAGTCTTCAGGTGTGGCTGACGAATGCCGCGAGTTATGTGCAAACAAGCACCGCCGAGTAAACAAGCAGAATGTTTTGTCGCCAGGAGCGACTGCGTGTGATTGCGTTGGGGGATTTCGGAGTTCGATAATTCGGACGGTTCTGATCATCTTACCTTTCAGTTATTTATTTTCTAGGATGACCAATCATCGGTTTTTATTCTCACACTCCAAAGACTTTTACTGCAGTGAAGGGGAGGGGAAAAATAAAGCATCTCACACAAGAGCCTCAAATATTTAACGACTCTTAAATTAAATTTCTTCAAACTTCGGGGGTTGGCTGGAGTAAGTTTTCTGAACGGTGGGGGCCGAGGAACATGGTGGAGGAGAGGGCTAATAAAAAAATCCGATGCTCCGAATTTTCGAAGAGCAAACAAAAACTTTACAACTGCGCAAATTTAGCTCGAGAGCCTTCTACTCGAAATTCCGATTCGATGGGAAGAAGGAAGGAAGGTTTAGGGATATATATATAAAAAAAAAGAAAATAGAAAACCAAAACCATCGCCAAGAAAGAGCTTTTGTGTTTGATTTGGCGCCTGGCCATCATTTTTCCCATCGTCCACGCCAAGCGATGGGAACAGTTTATAAACAGTGACGTCATGGAAAAACGAAAACTTAGCAACGTCTTCACGGATCCATCCGTCTTTGCGTCGAGCGGCTTGGGAGGGAAGAGTAAAAAGGAAAGAGGGACATGAATACTGAGAGCTTTATGGAGGAGAAAGAGCAAAACTGATTATTATGGGGCATAAAAACCGGAGAAAGGGAGGTCTGATCTGGCGCAAGAATCAATTTCCGGCGAATCCCATGGCCTTGGGTAAGATTAATCCTCATTTTTATTGAGAGATTCATATGTTTTTAAATTTCAAGAAGTACAAAAAGCTAACATTCGAATTTTTTACTATCAAAATTTTATTACATTGAAGTGTTTTTAACAAAAGATTTTTGTTATATTGAACTTTGAAAAAGAATACGTTGTAATACGAGGTTACTTTGCTTTTATTTAAGTTTCCAAAGAGATAAAATGATGACTTTAAAGACAAAATGACCTCATATGCTCTGTTATATTGATTAAACAAACAAATAACCCACATTATTAATATTTGTCTTGGAAACAATAGAAAAAGAAAATTTTTTCTACGAAAAGTTGTTTTTAACTAAAATTATGTGAAAATATAAAATTAATTTAATTTAAAAAAGTTTGAATCAGGTTTTCCACTATTTATACTGAGCGCACTGTTAACTTTAATCCTTTCGTATATTATGGAAAATATACCTATACTCTTAATATAACCGTTATTTGGGTGATGGGCATTTCACAATGAAGTATTCTGGTTGTATGGTTTATGCTTTATCTAAAATTTTCTCTTATTTCACGCCACCATTACAACTCAATGAGTGCAGACTAGGATTTACCGGTAAAAACGTATGAAAAAATGTAAATACTTCTGACTTATTTTTACATAAATTTCCTAATGTAACCAGGCAGAATATATATATATATATACATAAACAAAAAGGACCCTTTTTGTTTGTGTCTTTCTATGTATTATCATCTATGTGTATGTATGTGCCAAATGAATTGAAGAACTATATATATATATATAAATATAAAAGGAAATATATTTCCACAATATATATAAAGTAGGCAATATTAGGGATTTAGAGTCTTTCTTCTTTTTAAACTTACATTAATCAACACTAAGGTTAGTTTTTTTTAGGTGAATGAGCTCACATACTATATACTTAGCCCAAGTATTTAAAAATTCACATATCAGAGTAAAGGGACCAGTTTCTTTCCCTGAGCCGCCTGAAGTTTACCAGGAAGATCTGGTGCCAAAAAATCACTCGTAGCTCGGATTTCAGCTGGTGGTACACAAAGGCTTCACCGGCTCTTGACCCCATGTTCATCGTTCAGTTGCCAAGTTCTGCATCCCCTGGGCTACCACGATCTCATCTTGTTTATAATTCTCGAAATTTACAACGCATCGATATGTTCTGCATACATTTTTAAATTTATTAATGTTCTTAGTAGCTATTATTATAATAATGCACATCTCTCCTAACTCATTCAAGGCTTCATGCCCAGTCTTAATTTTTATATCCTAATGTTGTTACGAGAATGGAAAATTCAATAGTATGTAGAATGATGTAATATTTAAAAGCACATAGTTATGTGATTACAGTCCAGTTGGGACGCCCATTTTCAGTCAGTATAGTGACTGAAAATGGGAGTTGTATCAAGGAAGTAAGACATAGGATAGAAATAGGTAAAAGACCATTTGAAATGGTCAAAGGGCTTCTGATAGCACGTAGAATTCCAATGGAACTGAGAAAGAGATTTTATACATGTTTTGTGTGGGGTGTGGTGACTTACAGTAGTGAAAAAGAAAGATGAAGAGTACTTGGAAAGTTTCGAATTGTGGTTGTGGAGGAGGATCCTTAGGGTGAAGTGGGCTTATAGCGTTAGAAATAAGGAAGTACTGTTGAGAGAGTAGGAGAGGAAAGAAAACTGCTTTTAAGGGAAATTAAAAAAGAGGAAGACAGCTCGGTTGGGGGCGTATATATATTACGCCGAAACGGAATAGTAAGAAGAGTAATCGAAGGGAAAAATAGAAGAAAAGCGAGGAGGAAGAGGAAGAAGAAGAATGGGAATGCCCGAGGACGTAATAAGTGGCCGAAGTTAGAAGTGGCAAATGAAAGAAGATGCTCAGAACCCCACTGCGATGGGGGAGGGAATCCAGTTGAAACCTCTCGGAAGACAGAGACACCAATAAGAAGAAGAAGAAGTAGTGGGAATATTTCTGCTGGTTGAGAATTCAGTTGCTCACGAATTACTTAAAGAATTTCCAAGTGTTACGAAAAACTAAATGTTTTTCACACATTTTTCCAGGCAGACTTTGCGCAAGGGTGACCAATTTTCGTCGTTTCCTGGAAAGACTCTGTACTGATTCCCTCGCGTGTTACCGATACGTGAGAGCCTGGAGCGACGTGGACGAACCTTTGGGTCATGGTCGCTGTTATTCGCCCAGCCACGCATTTTTTTTCTAGCGAAATGTCCGGATGGGAACTCAACTCGCGCTTTCCAAACTTGATCGGGACAGGCTTACTGCTCCACTCCATCATGAAGGCGCGAGAAATATACCAGCTACTATTTCTCAATTGTTTTCTGTCAGAGTGCGAAACGTTGTATAAACGAAACTGAAGTGATGTAAATAAAGAAAAGGATCTCAACGGGGAAGAAGAGAAAGGGAGTAAAAAAATTCTGCTGGGGTGCAATGGATCATTTCGGCATATCTTTCGGAAATAAAACGAAGCGAAAGATTCATGTCATTTGTAACGGCTATTTCAAACCTGAATAATGAGGGTTTTAGAGTAGTTCACGCTGACAAAAGCATACCGTCGAATGTTACGAATATCTAACACTAAGATGGAATAATCAGTGTGAATGAAATTCAGCGTGAGAATTTTCTTTAGTAAGTAAACGGAAGAAATTGATTTCATGTTCTTGGTAACTAGTATTGTAATAATGGACATCTCGCTTAACTCTGTCACTTTTACTTCTTACTATTCCCTGCAAAATGCGATAAGTTGGTGAAATAAGTTAATGAGCCAATGATGTTATAAATATCTGGCATATAAATATCAAGGTTTGAGGAGAAAAAAATTTACTTTCTACGCATGCCCCAGAACACGGGAATCATCAAATTGACAGTCAATGAGATTAAACAAGCTTCCTCATTAGCACCTTTCCCTTTCTTCCATTCCTTTTCCAAAGTTGTCATTTTCACCCAGCAAAAAATTTCGCCATTTAGCATTCTCCTTTTTCCCCATTACTCAACCAAACTTCCAGTATGTCTCTCAGTAATAAATGATTTATTATTGCCCCTTTCTAATTCAAATCAAGTTTTATGTATTTAAAAAGAGAAGCTTTATTCGCGATATATATAATTTTTACCGTTCAGAATTAGTGCTTCCATATGTAAACCTGATTGATTATATTGGACGTTGTATTCATTGTTCTCCGAATATCTCATATCCAGTCTGACGACATCCCAAACTTCTTTCGAGACACGATGTGCAACATATAGGTAGGAGAGTAATAATTGCGCATTGTGCATGGCAAATATAACGAGAAATACTAGGGACATAATTAGAGTGAAAATGATTTCAAGCAAATAAAGTGAAATTACTCAGAATGAATAATTGATTCAACACTGCTACCGTGTGAGCAATTCAATATCTAATGGAAATGAGTGATTTTATGCTGTCGGAAAAAAATTTATGCGTCGTAAAAAATTTTTAAAATGCTTTTAAAAATTCCTATAAAGCTTTTAACTTTTTTTTGGATAATTATATTACTTTGAACTACTACCATTCAAAGGATGTTACTTAATATCCTCAAGTGCTCTTAACGATTTAGAAATTGTGTATGCACTATGTGTATAAAATGGTACTTGAATTTCTTCGGAATTGTAGGAAAAGGTGTAGTCATTACTTCAATTCTAGCATAATAATCATTATATATTTCAATAAAAGTCACCCAAATTGTAGGAGAGATAAAAAAACAAATTTGGGCGTGAAAGTAGCGGGAGAACAATAATCAACTTATTTTCAGCACGTGGACTCAAGGAAAAATACATTTTTATCCAATAAAGAAGACAGAAGGAAGTGAACTCGTTCTCCCCATCAATTTAGTCTATGGAAGTGAAAGGAGGTGAATGTAGGATGTGCTATCAAAATGGGCATATTGAGTGCAGTGGTTATAGGATATTTGGGTAGCATTGACCTCAAAACTAGACGGGACATGTTGAAAAATGAATGAATTCCGAATGAGTGAAATAATTATATTGATTGACATTAATGAAGGGACGGAGCAATATGAGATAAATGAGCAAAGAATTGTAGCCATTGGAGAATGTGGTCAGAGAGATTCTGAAGATGAGGAGTATTAGAAGCCCATTAAAACAAAAGAACATACAAGAAGAAGCATGTGAATTTGAAATAGGAATATTAAAACATGGAGAGTAATGTATAATTTGAAAAAGTTTTCAAACCGGAAAAGCATCCAAAGCTTTAATGTACAGCAGTAATATGTGCTGGCGTGATATGGTGGAAGTTATCCATTACGGAAATGAAAATCACTTGGTGAACTCCACAAATTTTTAATGTGA
>WURS02452246.1:0-14123 GCA_011762765.2 Rhinocypha anisoptera
CGACATCGATGAGCTAGTGTAAGAACATAGCCAGGAACTGACCACCGAAGAGCTTATGGAGCTGTATTCTGTGTCACAACAAGAAGTTGTGGAGAGGATTTCGTCATGGGAGGAGGGGATAACAGCCTCAGCAGAGCAAAAACCTTCCAGCGAAATAAGGGAGATGCTGAAAGCATGGGAACTGTTACATCGTACGTTGAGAAGCATCACCCTAATAAGGCAGTAGCTATGCGCGCTACAAATTTATTTAACGATAATTCTTTGTCTCGTTTTCGCAAAATCTTGAAGCGTAGTCAAAAACAAATCTCTCTAGGTACCTTTCTAGTAAAACAGGATGTATTATAAAAAATAAATTATATTATTATAAATTTTTGAGCATTTTTTTCGGAATGGAACGCATTATCCTATTTTACATTGATTCCTATGGAAAAAATTGTTTCGATTAACGAGTGTTTTGCATTACGAGTAAGAGTCGGGAACAAATTATCCTCGTTAAGCTAGGTTCCACTGTATTTACAAAACAGTATGACTTGGACATCTAAAAAGCGTTTCTGATGATACGGTAAAACTACAGAACTTTCCCTATCGGCGACATCAGTCTCATCAAGGTATTCCTTTTTTGGAATAATATTTATGAAAATGATTACATATGTATATTATCACAGATGTGATTTTTGCCGCGAGCTTAATTTTAT
Organism: Rhinocypha anisoptera; assembly: GCA_011762765.2. NCBI lineage: Eukaryota > Metazoa > Arthropoda > Insecta > Odonata > Chlorocyphidae > Rhinocypha > Rhinocypha anisoptera. The sequence goes on from WURS02452246.1 coordinate 696, forward strand.
ACAGTATGTATTGGCATGAAGGTATTTTCAACGCGAACAGCAATACCGTGTCTGTCGTCTACTGCCAGAGAGAATATTATTGCTTTGTTTTCCTGTTGTCCAGTCGGAATAGGGTTTTTCAGGAAAATATTGGATAGACGATGAAATTTGCTACACAGGTAAAAAAGTTGATGTTCACGTTTAATTAAACACTATAAAATTCAGTTTATTCGATTTCGATAGCAAGTATAGTTGCTGAGTTGCAAAATTAGCGAAATAGAAATTTTATAAACAAATTGAATAACTTCGCCGGATTTCAAGACACTCTTCAAAATATCAAACTAGAGGATTTATGCTTTCATTTTGACCACTTTGGGAAACCAATCTCTGTAATAAAGGGTTCATATCAAAGGGTGAAAAAACACTGAAGCGAGAATCTCCCATAAAAGTTCATTAAAACGGAAATTAGAGCAATAAAGGTTTTTTTATTAGAAACATCATATCTTTTAAACAAATTAACTTTAGTCGGCCAAAACTCGTTGTGGCAAGATTCAATACCCAAAACTTCCTTTTAAAGATGTTTCGTGTGGTACAGATGAATCATCCTCGAGTAATCGTGGTAGGAAACCCAAATCTTCTTCGCGGCGAAGCGCGGGGAGCTCCCGAGATCCGTTCTGGCGGCACGAGATCCGTTCCGGCGGTGGCGTTCCGTCTACTGCGGCGCATAAAGTTGACCCGATCGCGCGACTTCAAATAATAGCAACATCCAATATCTCCGGGTCGAATTGAGCAATTTCGATGTTTATTTTTTAAATTTGGTGTATCTCAAATAGATTAGTGATAATATTTACATATGAAATTTGTAAATAACATTCAAAGTGTAAAAAATGATGCTTTCTCGATAAGCTGTTAGAAATTTTATAAACAAATTGAATAACTTTGCCAGATTTCAAGATTGAAATTTTAAAATTTATTTATTAAACTAGAGGATATATGCTTTCATTTCAACCGTTTTGGGAAAATCGATTTTTTTGTTTAGTCGGAAATTTTGCAGAAACTATTAACGTTTGGAATTTGTGATTTGGAGGACGTTTATACAATCAAAAAGTTTTTATTTTATTATATTACTGACCTATTTTAATAGTAACTTGACCCAAAAAACCGGTCATATTTTTTGTTTATTGATACTTTTACAATAAACTATTTTCTCAGATTTATCTTGTGACCCCTCATTCTATATGGCCCTAATTTAAACTTTTTTCCCAGCATTAACAGTTTAAAGTTATGAGCGAAAAACCGTTTTGCCGAATTTGTCGAGACCGCCATTTTGTTTATAAACACGATCTGCATTCCCTCTTGATACTAAAGTGTTTAAAATCATCTTTTTTACCTGTACACCAAATTTCATCGTCTATCCAATTTTTTCCGAAATCTAGCGATTTTCGACCTATTCCAACTGGACTACTGGGAAACCGCAGGCGGAAGAGGAAAAACTGATCATTTTTTCCAATTCTATCGTTTCCTTTGCATCATTTCCTTATACCGTCTCCTTTAGTCCAAATAGTTCGAATAGAGAATAATAAAAGCTGTCTTTAAAATCTTTACAAAGTATGAACGAATTAAACATTCCATCCTTAACTGTGATACAGATAGATAGATGACCATCACTTTGAGGGATTTTCTGCTGATAAGACCCTTGCTTCCGTTCAAAAATTCAAATAATTCCCTCCAATCTGACCGATAGATTGTTAATTTAAGAATATTCAAAAATAATTATAAAGACCATAGATTATTAAAATGATTACTATGACTATGATACATAAACCAAGCTAAATAAACCGAATAATCGCTTCTCCAATAAATATTTCGATTAACACATGTGCCCTGAGAAGGAAACTTACTTTTAATCGTAATTACGACTCTGATTTCTTTTTTCCTTCCATACTTACTATAGCAACTGTCTGTCGAGGTATTCAGCAAATAAAGATCGTCTCTCCACATAAAGTTAATTTATATATTTTTGTTGATACCCATATTTAAATTATAGTTTGAAAATAAAATTGGAAAACCAACATGAAACCTTGATGACTTTCTTCACCGCCTACTAGTACAATCTGATTCTATGCTACGTTCTTCCATAAACAAAATTAGATAGCTCTTACACGACTGAAAGGATCCTTACCCAAACTAATCACATCTTTAACCTTAACAAAATAACTGAATTATATTCTTCTTTATCGTAAAGACAAACCATTCACTTATAGATAGATACACAAGCAAACATGCTCGTCAATATATGCGTAATATCAAGCAAGACGTTTAACAACGGGGAAACAGACTTGGGAGCATCATCAGAAATACATAAGGCCTGGGTAAAACTCAGGGCAAATGGAATTAATTCACAGAAATAAATGAAAGACAAGACTCTTGTACTCACCGAAAAGAGTTTGGTGGTCAAGCTTTTGACGGTTTTGGAACCAGACTTCATCCATCCTCCATTGGTATCTTGTCATGCGCTCAGGAAAATTTCAGCATCATCTGTGGGTTAGACCAATGGAATCAAGTTGTATTAGCTCTTCAGTGAGCGCCATGAAAAACGGGGGATAATGGAATACGGATGATAGTGGAAGATGGGTTCTACTATTGAAAAGTATTGTCCTTCACGCTGGTAAAGGTTTGTAGGATAATTAATGGAAAGAGGACGATAATTTTAGGAAGATTTAGATCAGTTCACTTCCGATCAGTTCAGCAATTGCATTGCAGTGACGACAGCGACATAATTTCGCTGGTTTCTAAATACATCAGATTTTAATTAAAATTATTGTTAAAAGATTTTTCATTTACTTTAAAAAAGACTCAACTGCACTTTTCGCTATAACAATATAATATCGTAAAAACTGAATATTATAATAAAGAGTCAAATAACTTCTTTGTATACTTTGACGTCATCCCATATTGTAACTTCACTGACTCCAGTTTGTGTATTTGTTGTTCATAATATATACCAGATTCACAAAGTGGAAGCAAGAATCTTCTTCCATGGTGGAAGTATGCGTGACGAGAGAAGATTGAAGGAAGGAGGGTTCCCATAGTAGGTCAGAGAAAACAACACCATAAAGTTTCCTTCACTATCGCTAGAAGATCAATGGGCTGAGTTTGCATAGGAAGAAAGAGTAAAGAGACCCTCTCATCTTTCTTCTCTATAAAAGAATCCATGTCTGTTTTTGAGGACTGGATGGCAAATATTGCGATTAAAAAGAAGTGGTGGTATTTGGATGGGTATAAACGAAAAACTGATGGTGAATAGCGAGATCCTAAAATTGTAGATTAATATACAACTAGTTCAAAGTTACCTAATTATTGCAGATGGACTTAAAACTAAAGAAATCTGTAACAGATACTCACCTGAATACTTGATTGGATTAAGCAGACTTAAGGAAAAGCCTACCCCAAGAGTGTCGTAAAGTTCTCATGGACGATGACTTTTGCATAGTCATACGGATTGTATAGATTAAAGTAAGGTTCATCTAGGTGCGTATTTTTTCAGTTGTAATATTCACAATTTCTGAGTTCTATGGCGTATTCCTTATATGAGAAACGAAAACATAAATAACATTTCGTTAAACCTACGAGCCCGTATAAAAGAGGCGGTATATTTTGACCAATGGGAAAACCAGTCACCATTGAAACAACAGAATCGATATATTCGAAAGGGCAAGTGAATGCGAATGAGCGTCAAGTACTTTGAATTCACACGTGTTTGTGTGATGTTTTAAAAAAAATTTCAAATAGCAAAGTGAAAATATGCAGGTTTCAGATCCTAATAATGTGAAAATATATAACTTAAGTGCAGGAAAATCTTTACCTGAGGTACTCTTCTTGATTGTGCATTATCGGGGCATGTTGTCGACTGTTTTCTTTTTGTTGATGTTATATTTTCTTTTTATAGTGGCTATCTGACAGAAAAAAGCGGGCGTTGCTTAAGAAAGATGTGGGTGAGTAATTTTCGTGCCATTAATTATTAGTATGACGTCTATAAATCCCAGAAAGTACTGTTTAGTCCCAATTAAATCGTGAACTTATTCATATGTCGTGGTTTAATTCAAAAGGCAGTGTTTTAAAAAATAAATATGTAACATTATTCATTTCAACAGATGTCCGACGAAGAATTGAGCTCATTCAGGATTTTGAAATGCCAGGAGTTAGTACATCCATTAAAGTGTCACAAGATGGAGAGTATATTTTAGCCACAGGAATATATAAACCTAGAGTAAGATGCTATGATGTAAACAACCTTTCTATGAAGTTTGAAAGGTGTTTTGATTCAGAAGTCGTCACGTTCGAGATACTGTCGGAAGATTATAGTAAGGTGAGCGTCAGTTTTGCATTGCTTATGTGTTTATCTATGTAGATTTCATTGTTCAGTTTATTCTGCGGATATACATCAAAGATACAACCTCTATTTGTTTTTTCATATCCAGTTAGTTTTCCTGCAATGCGACCGCTACGTTGAGTTTCATGCCGCACATGGCAGATATTGCCGGCTGAGAATTCCAAAATTTGGTCGTGATATGGCATATCATGACACAACCTGTGACCTTTACCTCGTTGGAGCAAGGTAAGAGACAAAAATCTGTAGCTCAAACTTTATTTTAGCAACATTGTACCACTTCTGCCTCCTTTTTCTGTTCGTTTTATAGTCACGAAGCATATCGGCTGAACTTAGAAAGGGGGCAGTTTCTTGCGCCATTACAAACTGAAGCTAGTGAGATTAATGTTGTGAAAACAAATGATTATCATCATTTAGTACTTCTTGGTACTACAGAAGGAAAAGTTGAGGCATGGGATCCAAGATCCCGTACTAGAGCAGGGATTCTCGACGTTGCCCTTCCATGCATTGCTAGTGGAACTGAGTAAGTATACTTATTCTTAAAACAAGTTATATAATGGCTCATTTTGGGCTCGAGTTTATGCGTACATTATAGAGGTACCTGATATAGATGAGCACATGCGTACATTATATTTTGACCCATACAACTCAAAGACAAGTATTCTTACTTCCTTTTTAGGAGAAAACCTAGTATCTTTGGACCAGTTTTGCCATCAGTAACCTGTATGGCTTTCGATGGCCCTCTTACTCTAGGAGTAGGTTCAGCATCTGGTCAAGTCCTTCTTTATGATATGAGGTCATCCAAACCTCGAATAGTTAAAGATCATATGTACGGTATTCCAGTACGTTCCATAGCTTTTCATCCTGGTGGCCCAGCATCCGAATTTGACTCATCTGAAAGTATGGTTCTTTCAATGGATGCAAATATTCTAAAAATATGGAATTCTGATACGGTAAACAATTTGAATTTTAAATGTGTCTTCCGGAATGTTTTTAATTAACTTGAACTGACTAAAGTAGTAATTCAGTATACCAATTTACATTCTCTAATGATTTAATGAAACGATCTTCCTTTGCACATTCTTTTATTTATTATGACATTTTTTTACTTTTCCAGGGAAAGCTCTTCACTTCAATTGAATCAGAGGTGGAATTTAACTCCTTACAACATGTACCAAATACTGGAATGATTTTCATTGCTAATGAGAATCCCAAAATTCTCTCTTATTACATTCCTGTAAGTTAAGTGCCTGATATGCCAGTTATATTTTTTTTATATTTTCTAATATTCTTGTAATTTAGAGTTTAGGACCTGCTCCAAAATGGTGCTGCTTTTTGGATAATTTAACTGAGGAAATGGAAGAAAATGTGTCTGAAGTTGTATATGATGATTACAAGTTTGTTACGCGTAAGGAATTGGAAGAGCTTAGCCTGTCCCATCTTCTCGGTTAGTTTTCTCATTTTATTTACATTTCCCCTTGAATGGTTAACATTTGCATTTCAATTGTAATCAATCATATGTTTTATGGGTTTGTACTTGATTGCATCTCCTTGTGAGAATATGCATGGTTCTCAAAGGGTAAAAATCTCAAGTTTTTAGGTAAAATTTAATTACAATGGAGAATTAAAAGGTTTTTAAAGGGAGAGATTAGTAGTTCACAAGAAGTTAATAATTCAATATTTACTGCTTCCACATCTTGTTTCAGTAAATAATAAATTAAATGGAATGAAGCCTGTAAAAATATTTTGTAGCTTTTGACTGAGGCAGGCATTTATTTCTTTAATGAAGATGTGCCCTATAATGCTAGAGAAATATTGAATCTGATCATAAACATGATAATAAATCTTAAATATCCTTTATATTTTGTAAGGTAGCTCCATATGCTAATTGCGGATTTTCATAATCTAGAGGTTTTGCCCTTTTCAATAGCAAAATGGTAGTTTTTTTTTAAATTACCATAATTTATGAGTACCATAGATTGCACAAGTAAATTGGCTGCAGAAAGTGATTTTGAATATTTTTCATAAGCAGGAGAATTTTTGTGTTTTATTTTCTTTTTGCTTGATCTTGGTCCTCAATTTATTAAAGCCAGCGTTTTTAATAAAAAAGTGAAAGTTACCATTAAGGGAAAAGAAAATGTAAGGTAATGTCAGTATAGTAACTTTAAAGGTAGTAGTATATATTTTTGCAATCATGAAAAAAAATAATTTTATTTAACTGTTGAATCTTTTTAGGTACTAATCTTCTAAGAGCATATATGCATGGCTACTTCATTGATGTAAGACTTTATCGAAAAGCATTGTCAATAGCAGATCCATTTGCTTATGAGAGATACAAGAAACAGAAGATAAAGGAGCATATTGATCTTGAGAGGAAGAATAGAGTTCAGTTGAGGGTAAGAGATATTATTATAATGATTACCTTCTATTCTGTCTTCTCTTAAAAATAAATAAGCATATGTTTCTAATTGGCAAGTTGATATCTATTCTTTTATACTTAATTCAAAGTAATAAGGACTAAAGAACTTTGATGAAATCTCATTTTAAAGTTGTAGGGTTCATTGATGTGCCACTATTATGTTTTCAGTGTGATGTTAACTTGATTATTGGATACTGTGACATTAAATTGCCGTACGAAAAACTTAAGATATCCTCTCTTATCTGCTAGCAAAGGGAATTATTTCATTGTATTGCTAATTTTTCTGCTCTGTTTAGAGTCATTACTGTGTATTCCTCTTGGATATTTTCATTGAATTATTTAGTATGCATTCAAGTGTTAGCTTGCACCCATACCCTAATATTTATTAACATACCCTTTCAAATGATGTCCAGAATTAGTTTTCCAAGCATATTTTCATTTAATATATCCTATTAATTAAGAACTTTAATTGGTTTTAGGCAAATGCATAGAATGTACCAGCTACCCATACTGCTTGAATTTCATAGTATAAATAAGGTAGCTCACCTGCAAACTAAAATTAAATCCAACAATTTTTCAGGTCATTATGATGGTAGTGTACTAAATATATAAAAATTATATGTATTTAATAATTAGCATTTGTGAACTTTTCTCAGAAACTCCCTCTAGTGAACAAGGAATTGGCATTGAAATTAATGGACGAAGAAAACAAGAGGAAAGCAAAATTAGAAGAAGGGAAAAAGGTTAAGCCCGGAAGTAACCTTCTGCAAGATAGTCGTTTCAAGGCACTCTTTGAAAACCCTGACTTTGAGGTTGACAAAAATGCTGATGAATACAGGTGATTAATATTTTAATTTTATTTACTAAAATACTTTGTTAACCTCATAAGACTTACATTTCCTTTATTTTTTCACATTATAGCCTATTTGGTTAAATATTCTTGTTATTGGGGAAGCCATGAATTATGCATGGCTCCTAGAATCCATGCAAATCCTTGTTTTAGATTGTAGGATGGGTTTCTTCATATCTGTCAATGTATTTCACTGGATGGGTTTAAAACATTGGACCTGAAATTTTTTTTAAATTTCTCTCAGATCAGCAACCTTTTTTTTTTTCAAATGTATAGTCATCGTGATGCCATTTGACATCCTTCATAACAAATGCGTTAAAAGACCATTTTGTGATGTTTTGGTTCAAATAGTTAAGAAGTTTTAATATTGTTTGCTTTGTAATATCTTTCAAAATTTTAAATTTGTAACTTTTAAATACACCCTATAGGTTACTGAATCCTGTTGTCTCAAAGTTGGACCGGCAAAGAAAGAAACAACTAGAAAAGGAAATCGAAAAACAAGCCAAATATGATGAAATTGAGGTGAGCACATAAATATATCCTTTTCTTTTATATCAGAGATCAGTTTTTCCATATTAAAACTTGTTTTATCACTTTAAGGATGAAGTTGAAGGGAAAGCAAGTTCAGAAGAGGACAATTATATTCTCAACAACAATGAAAGCTCTTCAGAAGATGACCAAGAATGGACACAGGAAGTTAAAAAGCAGCACCGTCTAATTCAGCAGGAAAAACGGCAAGGTTGGAGGAAAGAGGAGGGCGAAGAGAGTGAAGAAGATGATGACAACAAACCAGAAGCTCCAAGACCTAAATTTTATGCCATTCGCCCCGGAGAGGAGTTTGATGGGTTACCTTCAGTTGGAAGTTCTGCAAAGAAAAGAGCTAAGATGGCCAAGTAAGTGAATGTTTATTTTTGCACATGTATTATATTTAAATATTTATTCTGTATAAATTTAACTGTAATAACTACATTTCATGGTCATTCCATTCTTTTGATGTTGTCCAAAGCCTAGATCTACTGGTTTGATCTCTACGTTGATCATCTCTCATATTACCAAGACTTGTAGATTTTCTAATTCCTTCCTTCCAATTTTTCTTTAATCATCCTCTTTTCGTGGATGCCATTCCATTATTTCTTTTGGAAGTTTTCCTTGGTTAATACGTTGTACATATCCATACCAGCTACTCATATTGTTTCCATATTATTATTGTTCCTACAATTCCCATTTTCAGTTTTATCTTTTCATTGCAAATCTTGAACCTTAACAACATTCTTAACCCTTTTGCAATGAACAACCGATATATCAGGTGTTCAGAATCGGACGACCTTTTTCTTGGTCATTTTTCCTTTATTTTGTTGCACACACATATGCAGGGACTGTATACCAGTTTAGGGCTCCAGCACTAAAGGGTTAACAATCTTTTCTTTACACTACATATCTATTACTTTGTTTTATTCCTATTTCAGTTAACATCCATGTTTTCATCCCAAATAATAGAGCACTTTTATCAAAGTACCATATTTATGTACTATGTTTCTGTTTTTTTGGTATTGTCCTTACTTCACAAAATTCCATTGAGACATGCCATTGTTCTTCTAGCTTGGATGATTCATTTCCCTATTCATGGTCTATCTGTCCCTTTGTCATTGAACTTTTTCTTTTTAGTCGTAAGAAGATAGTATTTACTCAACCCCATCCTATGATAGATCGTTTGGTTGCCCTCTCACACTCAAAAATGTAATTCTTTTGTCTTCCAGACTCCATTTTTATATTTCTTAATTATAAACCTTTTTTTGTGATGGAAAACAAACCCTGATGATAATTATTATTGTCACCTACTGCATGAAATATGCTTGTATATGTTGGAATATGCATCATAAATGTATATTCATTCTCTTGGTACTTAGGGGATTACAAACCACAGTTTATCTTTCTTGATTTGTTGTATTTCTTATTTTTTTTTAGAGTAAGTCTTGGGGAACGATTGAAGAAAGATGAGGAGTCAGGACGAGTGAAGTTGCTAGGGTCAGTTGGTAGCCGAGAAATGACATTTACATTAAATAAGGTATGTTTTCTTAGGTTAAGTTGCTTCATAAATGACTAACATTTGCCGGTTACTAAGAATTGTGCTATTAACCCTTTCAGTGCTATGGATGAATATATGCATTTGTTGATATCAGTGCCTGTACTGCTACTCATGCATATAAGTGGGTGGGTAAATTGATGCCCTCAGTGCTAAGGATGCATATATATGTATAACATTGTAGTTTAAAGTCCTAAATAATCATGTACAATGGGGATATTTAATTTTCTCACACTGCTTTGTGTAGCTTGAGGCTCTGTTAGAGGAAATGCTTAGCACTGAAAAGGTTAAAAATCACTACTTAAGGAATTTATTGCTGAAATGAAGTTAAGTAATTCAAAAATGATTTTAAATATAATGGGTAACTTTTTCCTGATTTAGATTAAGGTATTTGATTGAGAGGTATAATTTGTATACCCTTTCTCACCCCATTCATTGTATTATTTCAGTTTTCATTTTTCCCCCCAAAAGATGTTTTTAAATGTTTGAAGGCTTTTAACAAATCAGCTATTGTTCAGCTACATCTTATTTTGTGAAATACCGTCCTGATTTCAAAGAATGCATTCAATTTTCATAACATAATCTTCATGATATGGACTTAGCATTAGTAGCTATGTAGTAGGATAATGTCAAGGTATTCTTGGAAATCTTCTTAAAAGTTTTCCCATCATGATGGATAATAAATCTTAGGGCTCTTCAGCACTTTAAAATTGGCAAAGCATCTGTAAAGAGAGGTCTCTCAACATTAAAGCTGATTAACTGTAAATATAGGAAAATGTTAGAATGTCCTATGTATCATTACCTTTGTCAATTTAACTCTCAAAGAGACAATGAAGGCACTATGTACAGAGCTGTGGACCAGAGGCCAAATTTGGAATACTACTGAAATAATGTAATTATGAATAGCTTGATCTATCCCTGGAAGAGGAGAATACTGGCAAGCAATCTGCACATAAATGTTTAACAAAATATACTGAAATGAAAAAATTTCACACAAATAGGAACTTAAAAATTGATAGCTATATACATTTGATGCCTGCATTAATGCCAACTTTGTGTTGAATATTTTAATCTAGGTAATAAGAAAGTGGCATTCCTATGTAAATATCAAAGTGTGTACTTATTTCACAGTTCAAAGTTGTTGGAGAAAAGTCAGAAAAAAGATGAGAAATGATAATTCACCCATTCTTATATGTAAATTCACCCATGAATGAATATATATAATTTGAAATACACATTCCTTTTACTCTCATCAATCACAGTCCTTTTATTTATATCTTACTGTAGACAAAGTTCTTTCATGTGCCATCATTTAATTTTTCTTGTTGAAAATGCACCTATTGTTCCTAGCTTCTATTTTTACACTGTCATTTTCATCCTGTCTCCATTCTAGGAAAAAAAGAAAAGGAAAAATCGAGAGGCCTTGAAAGCTCATCAAGAAGAGCGACGAAAAATAAGGCGCAGTGCTGGATCTGTTCTAGCAAAACTGAAGCCCAAATTTTGGATGGGGAGAAGGGTTCAGTAATATTTTTCTTGTTAAAAATCTTCAAAATATCATCAAATATCTTGTCATTAAATTTCCAACATGGGGAAACAGGAGAGATTTGGAGAGTTCCATAAACAAGTGACTCAGTCAAGATATGAAGACTTATAGTTTTTAATTTGTAAATATTTTTGTATATAAATGTTATTTTTTCTTAAATATTCCATTGTTTTAATTTTAAATTCATGTGTTACACACAATACTACCCACAATTCACCCCTTAAGAGATTTCTACCAGAATTATTTAATATAAATACATGAAAAACCCAACCTGCACTCATTCATTACCCTTAAAAAATATCCTAAACTGCAAAACTATGCAACTGCATGTGCTGTTAAGGTCAAGCTGGTTACTACTCAACAATAAGAAAATTTAGACTTATGTATTTGCAGCAGTGGTGTAAATAACCTGAATTAGTGAATACAGGATTAATTTCGACGATATTGCCTGCTGGATTAGCTTGGTGGTAGCAAGCTTGCTGGCTTGAGTTCCACCAAGGGCATGGGAGTTGTCTCTCTGACTTGCGCAAGGTGCTAAATGACCATAGCCATTGATTCACCCTATAAAACCGAAATACTGCTACATTGCTATTATAAAAGCAATAAAAAATTAAATGTCAACAATTAAAATTAATTGTGGTTGAGGCTGAGATATTTTCTGACCACCCTTGTTCTTTACTCCTCATCTTAAAGAGCTGCTAAAAACCAAACTTAGGATTGGAAATATATGATTATGATGATAGTTTGTTCGCCAGAATCAACTCTCCCCTTAATGCCTTTTCCTCCATGAAATTTATTTGACCACAGCAAAAGATAGTGCTGCTAGACATCTTTTCTGTTCATCATAATACATCACCAGAATCACATTCCTTTTCAAGCCTAAAACATATTTCACTGAGCAACCCAAGATGAGACAACACAATTGTGGCAGTATTGATACAATTTCAATTTATTATTTGGATGAAATTTCAGGACTTATACTACACATTTTACTTTTGGTTATATATAAATAATTTATTACTCTCTTAAATAGGAATAATATTAAACAGCCAAAAATGTCATTATGCACCTTTAAGGACTTGCATACAGCAACTAGACCAAATTCCAAGACCTACTGGTGAATGGATTGCCACTATATTATTTAAATTGTGATTATGACTCTGTGCTCTAGATACATATAAGGATTGGCTGTGAAATTAGTATATATACTCAACAAATACAAGATAGGAAATAGGCAGAGGTCCCTTGGTTAAGTTAGGTTGAAATCCTAAAAATGATTAAAATTTAATTAATGATCTTAAAAGTGCCTTTAATAGTGTGGATCATGGTATTCTCATGTCCAAACTCCAGTGCCTGGTCATCACTGACACCTCATTATATTGGATTTCATCATTCCTCAGGGATAGATCTCAATTTGTCAGTTACTTACATCAATCCTCCGAGGGAGGCTATTGAAACTAAATCTAGTCCCCTAAAATTAAAGGTTGGAGTGCCTCAAGGCTCCATTCTTGGTCCCCTCCTGTTTCTTTTATTCATCAACGATCTTCCTAAGCAGTTCTCAAAAAGTTCTACTGTTTTGTATGCTGATGATACAACTATTCTTTTAACCTCGAGCAGCTTACAGCTTTTGGATGATTTTGCTACCACCACAAATGATGAGATGATGCAGTGGTGTCACCACAACAATATTGTACTGAATGATGCTAAAACCACCTGTACTCTTTTTCATAACAAAAATTCCCACCTGACTCCAACTTTACCTCCTAACTCTGCTTTCTCGACATCCCCATCTGTCAAATTCTTAGGCTTACAACTAGCAAACACCCTAGACTGGTCAGTCCATATATCTGACCTTAACAAGAAACTATCTGTTGGAATATTTATGATAAGAAAGCTGTCTCCCCTTGTCTCTGTAAATACCCTAAAAGCTGTTTACTTTGCCAAAGTTCACTCTCATGTTTCCTATGGTGTCATGTTTTGGGGTAAGTCACCTTCTGCTACAAAAGCCTTCTCGCTTCAAAAACAGGCTATTAAGGCCATCTGCCGAGTATCGATTCGCACCAAGGGCAAACCATTGTTTGCCTCTCTTCAGATCCTAACACTCCCATGCATTTATATCCTCACTTGTGCCATGTTTGCAAAATGCTATCCCCATCTTTTTAAA
>WURS02452266.1:0-14123 GCA_011762765.2 Rhinocypha anisoptera
GTGGAATTTTCAAAGTTGTGTCTCATTTAATCATGAAGCAGTTCCACGAAGTCACGCCGGAAACTATTTCCTATTATGTTCATTACGATGGAAATCTCAAAATTAAAATATTTCAAAGAGAAACTAGTCCTTCGCTCGGATACCTTGGCAGGGATTCATTGAAATAGTAGATAGATAAGTCACGCCTGCTGCGCACTTGGAAATATTTTCCATCATTCCGCGATGCGTCCGCTGTAGTTGGAAATATTAGTACTCAAAGGTTAGGCACAAGGCATGTTCAATAAAGGATGATCATATGTTTATATTCGCATAATCCATCGCACAAAAAAATTAAATTAATTTTAATTTAATAGCTTCATGTGTAATGTAGATGTATGTGGCAGGGGTTTAATTCATTTTGCAACAGCATTGCGTCAGTTGCTATTAGAAACGCCCAATTTGCCTATGGCAGCGGTGGATGGTTGGGCACGCGGGAAATAAGAGGAGGTGAAGACAAACTTCTTTTTGGGTCCTATGCTTGAATCTGTGTGTGATTCTACTTGGGAAACTATTAATGAGTAAATTAAGGTAGTCATTACCCCTATTTATAAGTAATGGACAGTTACAGAAGTCATTTTCATCCCCAAATCCTTCCACCATCTTGAAGGTTAAAGTTTATGGGATCATATACATATTGAAGGTTAAATGAAAGAAGAAAAACTACAATGAGGAAGTCCTACGTGTGAAAGGAAAAAGTTTGTTGACGACTCTGCAACGAAAATAAAAAAAAACACTCATTGGACATACCTCACCTCACGGCGTAACTCTCCTAAACCCAATTATGGAAAGGAGATATCCAGAAGACGGCCAAGAAAATAGCAAATAATGGGATGAATAAACGAATTAGGTTAAAAACATAGAGATTAAATGCGATTGCTACACTCACATGGAACTGAAAACTGATGACTCTTCGGATTTAAAAGAAAATATTAAACAGTTCTTGCGTAGGAGGAAGAAGGAAAAATCAGTTAACGATAAAGGGGGGGGTTAGGAAAATGGCCACTATGACGATTTGCTCAATGTGCTCAATTCCAACGTTGTAATATGAAATAGGCAAATTTCAATTTTCAAAGTGAAATATTACGGACGGTCTAGTACCCAAAACTTTTAACTTGATTATAATAATCTCAGATAGCACTTTTTTTGGTTTATTTTTTAAGTTAACATGAAGGGGCAGTTAACAATAAGTATTGCCATCGGAAATTCATACCTAAGTGGATATAAGCGTAATGGAAAAATAAAAGTTTTTTTCCAAATGAACCTAATACATTACAGCCAAAAATAAAAAGAAAGACCATCACATACCACGGACTAATTGACTTCAAAATCCCTCCATAAAAGTTTCTTTTTTCCGATATGTCGTCGGTCAAAATAAATAAACATCTGCCCTTGAATTTCTTCTAATAATCATAGAATATCCTTCCTTTCACTTTTGATCTTGGGCTATTCATTGACGCTTTCAAATTTAACGATCGTGGGAAAACTAAACAGTTATAAGCTCGGTAAATAAATTGGTGTGTCTTTTCGGGATTTTCGTCAATTATTGTTACAAGAAGTACATGACAGATGACGTACTTTAAAAATTGCATCCACGTTAATTTAAATACCTTTACGCTCACCGGTTCCTCCAAAAGACTTAAAAAGATGGAATACTATTGTATTTCCAAGTAAATATTACCTATTCAAAAGCATCATCAAAAATCACGCAATTCGATGTTATAGGTGATACTCATCGATACAAAAAATAAAAATTTCCTAACGATTAGTAGTATGAAAATATGAGTGACACAAAGATAAGATAAAATTCCTTCCATTCCCATACTTGTATGCCTATACTCCCAACAACAAGAACAGACGAGTCTTCAACGAGCTTAGCCAAAAAAACCGTCGTGAAAAGTTTTCAATTGCATCTTTCTATTGAGTCAAAGAGATGTGAAATGTGTCGTGTGAACAGAGAATATTATACATTGAAAAAGGAATAAATTTACCGACATTTGGAGAATAGAGGGCCATGACAAAATGATTTACAAAAGGATAGGAAGATTGTCTGAGTGAGGGTGAATTCTTTGACGGGATACACATCCCATCCTTAACGCAAAACTCGAAGCAGTTTTAGATCCACACTTGAGAAATTGATGCGGAGTTCATTAGCAACATAGTGTAGAGGGTAAACACGCTCACCGCCGGGAGTACTTATTACGAAATAAGTCGTGTTATCGCTTCGGGCCACGTGACACTTCTGCATACACGAGTAAATAGCAGCATTTATGTGACATAATAGTATGAGCCGTCGAGTGCCGAAACCATGAAACATGAATAGCTGTAAATTGCAAGGACTCTTTGATTTTAATGTCCAAAAACTAATTCCCATACACTGGAAATTCAATGACGATATTTGACCCATGTTTATGAATGACCCCTAATCATTATTTCTGGACTCAAGAGCAATGAATTTTTACCCCACAGAGTACCTCAGCGAAATTCCGAAATCGGCGGATTACCACGAATTTTCAGTATCCAATCTTAAGTCGATATTTTAATAAAATGTCTAAAATGGCACTCAAAACGTATAGCTTCTAACATTGCGTCCGCTTTATTTTCTCTTGCTGTAGTTATACATTCCTCTAGGGAGAATAACAAAGATATTATTATTATTATTATGTATTTTAGTTGTAATGATAAGGGATCCTAGTTGAAAGCCTACTTACAACATACTTGACAAAAAAAGAAACGATATCAACAAACAAAAACCAACAAGAACCCAAATTATGGGCGACACTAATTTCGCCCTTTCGAAGAGGATATTTCTTTGGCGTATCCCACGTAGCCTAAAAAAATATGCAAACTGGTATTATCTTGAATTGGCAAATTACACCAGGAGCTTTTTATAAGAATCGGTTATTCCAAGCAAAGTCTCACTTTAAAAGACCGGATTTCTACCGAGGCAAGCTCTGTAAAGAGTTACACCGTACGTACCTTAAAGCTACGTAAGAAGATACGGTAATAAAAAAACTATGTCGGCGCCTCATTTTTTAAAATTCGTTTTGGGTTCAGCGTCAAAATCACGACTGGTATCTTTTAAGAGTTCGAGAGATAAAAGTGCAAACCGATAACATTGGATTAGCTCTCTTTTATTCTAGTCCTGACATTCAAGTGTGTAGTTTCTGATGCTTCACACTTGTCGCCAATCATGACGATGAGAATGTGATCAAAACATGAGCAAGTAATTGAAGGCTTTCATTACACCGACATGGTGGAAAATTTCGTTGTTTAATAAATGTACATACATTGAAGTAATTAGGTATTACCATTTTCATCAACCCTATGTGACTGCTTCGGAAAATGTGGCTAAGCATCAAATTCATTGGTGCAGTTTGTAATGTAATTTACTGCCAACACTCATCAAGAATTCAAGGAAAAACTGACTGGGCAACGTTGAGAAATGGTCAATGTGAATGTCGTACAGTAGACCGACGGGTGCTTTAGGAGATCAGCATTGCATATGTTGCAGAGCTTTAACAGAAGACGACCTATGGCCCAAGTCTCACTCATTCACTTATAGGTATTCTACCAATCAAGATGGAAGAAGTTCTCTGATGGATGCCGCTAACTATGTACCACCTCGAATTTGGGTGAATTTCCGAAGTCAAATAATTCAGGGTTAATAAGTAACGATGGAAAAATGACAGTTCTATTTGAGGAAGGAATCTAAATTCATTAAACTAGAGACATTTTACGCAGAAAAGTTTTTGACCAATCTTCCATTCTACTGTGAAGGTCTGGAAAATACGTACTTAATAAACCCCCTGGATAAAGAAAAGGTATATAAAAACTTAATAATTAGAGGAAATGTTATCTTCACCAGGAATCAAAACAGTTTGTGAGATTTATGCCATCAGTTTCCTTAAACAAGGTAAAATTTCTTTCTTCGTGGGATGGTTCGGGAAAAAAATCATTTGTTAATATTATAGGCAAATAAAAGGCCAAGTAAAAGTTGACGCGGAATACACTCGACCAATACTTTCTCGGAAAATCTTTCTTTGCGGTTTTTGGAATATATTCGAGCAATACATTTTTCCGGAAGAAAGTAAAAACAATACAGGAAAGAAAATAATCAAAAATTATTTTTCCCCATAAACACATTGGCATGCCTAGCTACTTAAATGGAATTTCTACAGCATTAAATGCGAAAAAAAACCCTCTTAGCTTCATTTTTTGAATCAATTAACTTTAAAAAAATATTTTCCTAGCTGTTACTTGCAAGGGTCTCAAATAGGGGTCACTGACTAACATTTGATCAAACCACTGGTGTGACTACATCGATTAGCCACACATTCACATGAAGGGTGAGGGACTGGTGATCACGTAAAACGCAAAAAAACGACTCCCGGCTCCCGAGTCAAGAATTTGAATGTAGCTGTTCCTCCGAGGAAAAGATTGGAATTCATGGATGCAAGAAAAGCCTTTTTGGCTCATATGTTTGAATCAGTGGATGTTTCGCAATCGAAAACAGCGAGGGGGACCGAAAAATAAAACCAAAGGGCAGTAGGGCCGTGCATCTACGTGAACTGTAAGGCATTAATTCCCATTTCATCACACACGAGTCAGGGATCAATGCCTTGCCGATCGATGGCGTTCGGTCCTCCAATACAGAGCCGACGTTCTGCCCGAGCGACGTTCATCTTACTGCCGCACCTTGCCCTCGCATAACCGTCAGAGTGAGAGGACACAAAAGAACCCATTGGACTAAGCTTTTCTAGGGCTGTCTTTGACGATGAAAGAATATTTCATCCGCCTATCGAAGTCCTCACACGTGAAATGATACCGCATTATTTTATCCCACAGGGATTTTTTATTCGTCTGCTACCCGGGCAACGACAAAACATCATCTTCAGGAGAAGAACAACAGGAAAATTCGGGGATATGTTAATAAAAACAGAAGGTGGGAGGGTTTAGTGGTGTCTCTGGAATAAACGTGTGGGGAGAGCTGAGTAATGATGTGAAACAGGTTGAAACTAAAGAGTGGAATGACTAGGGAGGAGGGGATGGGATAAGTACAGCAGTGACAACTACTTTGTAGTCAAATGTATTAAAATGGTGAATAATTTCCTAATGAAAGATTGGAAGGTCGAGAAGGAGGGAATGGGTAGCGTGCAAAAATTCGACAACAAGTTGATCATTACAGGAATATTTTTAAAATCTGTAATTTTTTAACAGCGTCAAATCCGGACTCCTTATATTTAATAGGTATATAGGATGACTAGCGATTTTACCTCAGTTATTACACATAATGTCATATTGACAACATTAATATCGCACTTACGTGTACATCGTAAATTACTTTGCTATCCATCTGCAAACTTTACCTTATGGAGGATTAACATTATATGGTTATAATTTAGACGACAAAGTTAATCGTCACGATCTCATTATAGCTTACAAATTTAAGATCTTTCAGATAACTTAATGCCATCCAGTTTCATGTTAAAGCCTACGTTTAGTTAAAAAAAAATATTTTCAAAACAGCTTAGCAATGATAAGGTGGAAGTTAGAGATATATCGATTGTGACTTAAGTTTTTCATGTGATGTTCCATTTAAATTACATCATTGTAATGATACTAAGCAAACTGATGCTAAATCACGAAGCTAAACCATATCCAATCACGAGTGAATATCGATTCGATCTCTTAAGAGAAAGGCAGCTAATTTTCCTGAAGCTAAAGACCTTCCTCTCCCTAGTAATTCTCACCCTCCACGTAGGTCGCCCTGACTGCGAAGACCAGAGGCCCAATTAACCTCGCACTTCGATTCGCGATGCGATACTCAACCTTCCTTCGCCTTTAATGAAGTAATTAACGTAAGGAGAGGAAGGGATTATTTTTTTCCAATTTGATGACACAGCTACCATATCTGATTCACTCACCGCTCCACGGCGTGAATGCAACCACCCAAACAAAATGGTGCCGATCTTCACGAAGAATTTTATGAGTAGTTAGCTCATTCAATTATACTTCGAGAGGTCGCTGAATTTCAGATCGATGCAATCCAATTTAAAAAAATCAATTTTTGGTATACGAAGTTCCAAGCTAATTACACATGACTGGTCTCACAATATTAGGTAATTTGTTTCGGGCCGGCTAGAATTATAAATAAGGAAATGATGAGACGGAGGGCATTACGTAGATTTAGAGGATGAGAATCTCACTTAAACCCAACACACTTATTTTAACGATACCCTGGCAGAATTACTCTTTTTTCGATTCGATTCTGCTGGAGATCTGCGACATACTCCTCCACAGCTACAATCCCCTGTTTTTTCGAAGGAAATCGCTGATCAGCGAAATGGAGTAGAGGAAGTATTTTAATTTTACTATTGCCAGAACACTTTTGTAGGCAGGTATTAAATGCTAAAGGATTTCATTCTTATGGGAACCGGGTATTTTCTCAGAATTCTTTTGATCAGTTTGAAATGATGATTAAAATAATGACCCCTACTACTCTTTGACTTTTACAAGATAACCCACCAACAAAATATCTTGTGCATCCCAAAACAGCAATGTCAGGGAACGACTTGGCCTTCTTCGGTCCCGAAACAGCCGGCGTTATCCACTGAAGAGCGTGCTTTTAGATACTGGCGTGTTATAAGGATTCCAATTTTCAAAACAAACTTTTACAAAGTTACGACCTCCAAATATTCTCAGTGCAAGTGAAACATATTCCAACTTTAATTTACGAATTTTTCAAGCGAACGATTTTTTGACTTCCTGTGAGCAATTGTTGTACCCATCTCTTCTAGCAAAGTACAGCCTACACGCTCCGTTGACACATCTGTAGTCTCAGCAATATCACGCACTTTAATCCGCAGGTCGGTAGCATATCGTGCAGTTTTTCAGTTACTTATAAAGATACTTTTTTTGAGGGTGGTCGTGGATCAACTTTAAAGCGGGAACGGCCACGCTTAAACTCACGAAACCCATTTTTATTATCGCTGAATGCGAAAGATAAGATTTTCACGGTGCTTTTTTAAGCACAGCCAGCACCTAATATCAGGAACTTCGGACCGGGAAGGAAGGTATGCGAGAATGGGAAAGGAAGGCAGTGGGACTGTCGGAGAAGAGTT
Source organism: Rhinocypha anisoptera (assembly GCA_011762765.2). Taxonomy (NCBI): domain Eukaryota; kingdom Metazoa; phylum Arthropoda; class Insecta; order Odonata; family Chlorocyphidae; genus Rhinocypha; species Rhinocypha anisoptera. Next base: position 7,161 of record WURS02452266.1, read on the forward strand.
CCCATAAACTTGTATAAACTTTAAATAAATTTACGTTCTTGTAAAACCTTCTTTAACAAAGAAATTTATATAACTGTAAAACTGCATGCTATTCAACTTTGTCCATTTTAAGAAAAACGATCTGGACCACTAATTCAAAAACCATAAGCGATCTACGCGGTGGGGTGTGTAGCGATGCAGAAACCACTTTATAAACATGAATGGCGAAAAACATAAAAAGAAAAACAAAAACGGAAAACTCACGAAATAGCTTTTAACTAAAAATGTTTCTTATCGCATTGAAATACTTTAACAAATATCGTTAACAAATACACATAATTAATTAAATATTAATTATTTCCTTATCGATATGTTACTATTTCATTATATTTGCCTCGTTCCCCGTAAGCTCTCTAAAATTTTAAGCTACATCTTGGAAGCTGGCGACGCTCCACGTGTGTGTACAACCACATGAACGCTAATGACAGACGAACCAACTTAAGAAAATAAAAGCGTCGACGTCTGTGGCCGAGACGAAGGACTTTTCCAATTAGGCTGGTATAATTTTGAAAGCGTACATCCATAAGTCATCCACTCACTCTAATCCCAGAAACAGGCTGACCTACAGTAATCTTCACTGTTTCTTATCAACTAAACGGACCGGAGAAAATGTTTTCATTTTCTTATGGCCAGTATTCGAATCCAGCAAATAAATGTACTCCCATTAGTTAAGACGTCTTTCTTCGTTCTTGAGACAGCAAAAAATTCATTTTTTGCTTCATTTCAGTTCTTCTCAGTTCACTTCAACTCAGTTCTCAGTAACTCATTTCTACTTCCAAGGAGAATATTCCAATTAATCCTACCATGGAGTAACCTTAGTATTTTCGGTCCTTTATTTCAAATATGTGCAGATGTCTGAAATGTATCGGATACTCCATCCTCATTTTTCCTAACCTCGGCAGAATACTGATTTCCTATTCTCGGCATAAGGATCGCAGGCCAATTTAGCCCCGTTGGTAACCCAAAGGTCGCGGGTCAGAGTCCAATCGAGTTTTTCTTCGATTTGAGGAGTTACTAACTCACCTTAGCCGTCGAAGCACTCCAAATACACACAAAAAGACTACTTTTACTCCAGTAAATATCATAGCAGAAGGAAACACCGCTAAAACTCAAGGGCAAATAATAGACCAGCTGACAGCCAGAAAAGGGACCGAAAGACAATTATTTGAATTTATTATTGATACCTTCCCTTACAAAATCATTCTCAATTTATTACGGTTTGGAGTGTCAACCGGTTACATACCGACGCAGAGCAAGTGTGACTCAGAAGGTCACGCGTCCGAGATCCCATCCATCCCGTACGTCGCAAAATAATTACGCAACTCATGATAAGTGCAGCAAATGGGACATCCCTGTCGCCCGAGACATTTCAAACTGCCGCTAAGACTGCGCCACTTCACAATTAACTCGTTCTACTTCCTGATTCTAGGGCTCATTTTCTAGGGATTTAAATTATTGAGAAAGTTGGCACGGTCAAAGTCCTGCACTGTGTCTTTACCTCTAACTTGGAGCTGAATCAGCCAAACCCCGCAGGGTACAAAAGGAGAATTCCTATCCGCGTCCTTTATCCAAGCAAAAAGCACGTAACGAGTGACATATCATTTCGCATTATTTTAAAACTTGGGTAACCGCCTGATCACAGATCCATTACCACGCTCGGCATCTTTATTCCTCGATTCAATTTAATTCCTTCCTCTTACTGCCGAGTTAAATTCTAAAGTGGGAATAGTATTACTATCAGTAGCGGTAAAAACTAATGCGTATGAAAATAAGTTCATTAGCCTATGCTTTACGTAATATTATGTACCAAAAAAGTAATTAATAATTTCTAATCTTTTACATGCTCTTGGGAATACTAAGTGGTTATCAAAAGAAAACACGCTATATATTATTATGACTTTTCAGCAAATGGTAAAAAAAATCAATAGGACTTTTTAAAATTCTAAATCGTGGGATGGTTCGTGTAAATTACTTAAGGCAAAAAATACTTCATTAAAAGAACGAAATTCGCTCGTTCAGTCCATATAGCGATCCATTCGCGCTCGACGAAAACGAATTGGACGAGCGAGAGAAATGCAACTCAAAAGGATAACAAAACGACTGCTAGAGTGTTAAGGGATTAACTAACTACTAGGAAGATTCTCTTACGGAAAGGCCTATCTGCCAAGTAACGGGACTATACGAATATCTACATTTTATACTGGTATGACGCAAGCGCACCAAATTAAACATGTTCACTCCCCCTTGGAGTCAATGACTTGGAGTGGTGTTTGAGTCATCTTTGATAATTGAGTGAGCCATCTTTCACCGCATTTCGGCCGGCAGTTGGTAGCACAACAAATCTTTTAGCATAGAATGGATGGCGACCGACGCCTTCACGTCCGAACGTGAAAAAACACTTGGGAGTGGTCCATGAGAACGTGAGGGAATTCGTCCCTCAGCCTTCCCAATTCAGTCGCTATCGAGATCAACTAAGCAATCCAGACCATTAACTATTTAATAATCATATTACTTTGACTTCTAACCACTTATTTAAATAGAACAATCAACAGGTTTTTATAACGACGAGAGAGAAATGTGGTATCAAGTGATATAGATGTGTTAGCGAAGGGTAAATATTGAAATTGATTCCTTAGTAACTGCATGCACGCCTGGAGATGGCTAACCCCCTGCCACACATCCTTGCGGCGGCTTGATGTTGTATTGATTGCGGCGGATGATGATGTAATAAGTGCATGAGGACGTAACTAAGGGTCTCTTTACTCCGAATATAAAAGATCGATTCCCAGCGTAGTCATCTCGCCGACAATTCAGAATAGCTATTACTTATCAGCGGCAGTTCTTCGCTCATGCATCTGAGACTAAAGACCAATCGTAGTTCGAGTAGTAAAGTAGTATTTTCAGTTTGTAGGGCTCGCCGACGGCTATGGTCATTTTTCACCCCTTCAAATAAATGAAAAACCCTATTGGACAAGCACAATACCCTATTAGATTAACAAAGCACCCTCTATGGGAATCGAACCCACTCCTTTTAGGGATAGCCTGCAAGCGGGCTACCCAACAAGGATAACCAGGGCGACTCGAGTCTCGAGAAAAACAATAATCAAAGTGCATGTTAGGCACTATTTAATGAAACAGCTTTCTCAGAATGTTTACGGAAGAAATAATTATAATAAGACCGGCTCCGTAGCAGCCCAACCGACAATTTTCCGCCGCCGCTACGTCAATCGTTGTGATACCAAAAAAAAGGCGAAGCAAAATTAAAGAATGTTTGAACCATCCAAATTTTGTTCTAGCGGTAAAATTTGGTTCTTCCCTGGGGAGGAGATACAATCGGCAGGATGTTCCGAACCCCGCTTGAAGCGCCCTGAAGCACCAGCTCATCAGATTGGCACGTTCCGTTTCTGCACCCGCGCGCTTGGTGTACGCATCACCCGACTCTCGCCTTCCGTGTCACTCGCGCCGATCGCTCGGATCGGCGCGATTGATGCGCGTGTATAATTGCCCTCCTCTTCAGAGACGCGTCACGAAAGCCCCCTGAAGCGCGGTGACGTGAGCATAGGTCGGTAGCAAAGCGCCGCCCTCCGGAATGAATCGAAACGCAAGTCGGGCCATCAAAAGTTGACCCATGGATTTCTCACAAGTGGGGACCCATAGCTTCCTCTCCCTGTCAAATCGATCACCTTGGAATGTTTCTCGTTCAAGCTTTACCGAGTGGCAAAAACGGCAATCAAATTAGTCGAAGTTGAATTATGAATATAAGAACGAGCACTTATCCACAAAATTAATTTTATTACTACCCACGTTTTAATGTTATAAATATAAATATTACATTATCATCCGAAAGAAAAAAATAAGGCAAAATTCAACATATATATATAGGATTCTTACTGCTTCACTGACGAAGAGGTGAATTATATAGGAGATAGTTTCCGGCGTGACTTCGTGGAACTGCTTCATGATTAAATGAGACACAAACTTTTAAATTCCACATAAAAATATATTTTCTATACGACCCGGGCTATATATACTGTGAATTTTTTCTGTGAATCACCTGATGATGTTGCGTTGCGGCGAAACCCGGGTCGTATAGAAAATATATTTTTATGTGGAATTTCAAAGTTTGTGTCTCATTTAATCACAAAGAAGTATCAGTTGTCCGGAACTAGAATTGCAGGACTATGGGGATAAATACAGGTGGGAGAGAAAAAAGGAATACTCTCCGGATATAATCTTGACCACTCGTCAAAAATGAAACATTGGATATGTCGTATATAGAAAGTGAAAAATGAACTTTCTTCCTTCTCCCAAAAGTACGATACTCATTTCACGCTGCTATGGGAATATGTTGCAGCTATAATCTATATCTAGAGCATTGTGTTTATAATCACTCAAAGATATGTCTCAATACTCCCTGAATTCAGTGACTAGTTTTGTGAAATACGATTTATATATTACAATAAGTTTACAGCTAAAATCTCTTCATGCACCGAATGAGGAATCGAGAAAATCTCTTCGTAACGTGCAAGGACTTAACTGTAAGGCTGGGCTGGAAAGTGACAAAATTCTGCCAATTGAGTGGCATTCAGTGTCGTCATTACATCAGCAGATTAAACCTGAAATATAAAGTGCCTTGAATAGTCGATAAAATATTTGTACCCGTGTTAAACATGGTGCTGAAACTATATTAATCCAAAAACAAAGAAAATATTTTTTTTAATTACATCAGTCTCGGGTCTGGCTGACAGGAGTGGGTGACAGTTGAATGTATTAGTCAGTTGTATTTGTACCGTTGCATTTATTAACTATGTGTGTGTATAATGTGATACATTAAACTACTTTGATATATTTTAATGCATATCTATTTGTAAAAAAATTGGCCTATCATGGCATTGCAATTTCAATCTTTAGATTGTTTTCAGACATTTGGATATTCCATTTTCTCGATTATTGTATATTTTCCGAAATATATTTTCATTCAAAAATATATTTGAATTATCAAGACAGTATCCGTAGAGTTAGAATGGATTTACCGAGAATTAAGTGACTTTTTTCGTAGCGTTAAAATATCAAACAATAACGGACTGCAAAGAAGGCGGGGAAGTCGATTTTCTCGCATGCTTATGCGGCTTAAACCGCCGGGACCAGAAATGTCGTGCGATGCGCTCGCACAGCGTACATCCGTATGTACGCCGGCTCTCATTATTATTTCGATTTGCTCCCCATGTATCGAAAGTCTTCTAAGCACGGCGTTAAAAAAAGGGATGTGGCAGGAGCATCATAAGAAGTAATCCACTTCGTAAACGCTTGACAATTATCTCATGCATCGAGAGTAATTCACAAAGTGGAACCACATTCACGGAAGAGGTAGTCATCGATTTTCAAGAAGGGTACCGCGATTTATACCAAGTCGCATCGAAGGTGGAATCTCATCGCCTTTCCCACGTCCCTCCTCCTCCTGTATCGCCCGCTCACCTCCACCGGGACGCATTTCCTATCACGTGAGACGACTGGGTTCTCTCCTCACTACTCCTCTTACATTATTCATTCCGTCCCCCGACGACACATTTCCACTTCCTCCTCGTCCGCTTCCGGGCATCCTCAACTTAAAATTCCAATAATAGGATAGTCCCTGCGGACCCGATGATCCGACTCTTCCAATGATGGCTAGCGAGCGGTTTGCATCCCGAATGTAATTTGCTTAACGTACGCACGCATCATCCCTCCCGGCCTTATGGTAACGGCCATTTCAGTATTGAGAGGCTCCACGCGAAATAATTGGCCCCGACTTGGGACTCCATAGGGATTTTTTTCCCTCAAGTCGAAAGCTCTCATGGGTTCTCTGTATTTGGAGACGAAATTGGAAGATTAATTTTTGGTGTGATTTTTCAAAAAATTTAAAAAAAAAATCGCAGAATCTGTGGTTGACCAAGAATAGTTATTATTTTGTATACCTTTCAGACCACATAACGGTGTATGGCATAAGATGAAAACACAAAGTTCTATAAGCTTATCAATCTAAGGACCCGGTGGTTTTTGAAATAGTATCTTATACTTTTGAACGATTACTTAAGGTACTTATCGCGGAAGGATAGAATCCCTTTTGCTCGTAGTTTGATCATTTCGTTCCCGATTCTTTCTATTACTAAATGTGGTCAGACCTCCCCCTATATAATTTGCGCTACGAATGATTGACTGATTTTCAAAATAAGTCATCAAAATTCAGCGATTTAAATTTTTTCGAGAAATATAACCCAGCGTTAAGTCTTACTTGTTCCAACGGCAACATAGTCGAAGATGAAATCAATAACGGAAAGTGTTTACGACACAAATGAATGTGGGAGTATTGAGTAAAATCATACAACCTAATTTCAAGAATAAAAGCGTCCCCTAACGATGCATTTATGTACGTTTTTACTTGTTTTCATATTGTTTCGTATTCTGAACTTGGGGGTATGAAGAGGTTGGGATTATAATTGATTCGGGTATGAAAGGCAGGAAAGGTGTATGAAAGAGGTTGTATGGATAAGGAATAGATAAAAAATAGGATCATATATATATATATATATCTCTTAATTAAAATGTTGACTGGTGATAAATATTCTGAGTGGGAGGGGGATTTATATTCAGACGGGGCCTCACTAGTTCTCAGTAGGAGTCAATAAAAAACCTAGTTTTACCGGTAAATTACCCTAAATTCATTGTATTGTACGCATATGTATTCCGGGAGAAACTAGTTTAGAAATAAATAAAACATTTATTTTTCATATATTAAAACCACAGTGATCAACCCGAAGGTTGGTATGTTAAGTGAGGGTTGAGCTCACTATAGCACTAAGCCCACGGGGCGTGTGGAAATTCACACATCAGGTTAGAGGGGCCAGTTCATTTCCCTGTGCCGCCTGTGGTTTCCCACGAAGATGT